>JAHDVE020006935.1:0-20847 GCA_022606495.2 Halesus radiatus | reverse complement strand
CAACAATATAATATAATACAACAATAAATTACAATCATCATACAAATGTAGGGCAAAAATTATTATATTTAGGCGCATGCATCTTGTGAGAAAAATAAGTTGATTAATAATTTGCATCATAAGTTGAGAAAAAAAAACTTAAAGAGAAAAAATAATGGTAAAAGCATTACAGATTTGTTATTGAGATACTAGAGTCCAATTTTATAACACCGATTTAAATAATATTATAAAAATGTCAATATCATAAAAAATATCAAAATTATAAAAGTACTAATATTATAAAAGTATCAATATTATAAAAATATCAATATTATAAAAACATCAATACTTTTAAAAATATCAACATTATAAAAAACATTCATATTACAAAAATATAACTATTACGTAAATATCAGAAATATCAAAGCATCTGTAAGTATTAAATAGATTAAGAAATAAAAATTTAAAAGATATATACATAAAACAGCAGTACAGGTTGGTTACAATGAGGATACACTTAAATATAATAGTAACACGGTAACAGTAAGTACACCAGATATCTAGGAGCTATACAACCATGGAGACCGTCATATTTGTTACCATCAATACACAAGGTTACTTTCCAAAAGCCAACACTTTAACATCAGTGAGAATTTCATCATAGGACAATTGTTTTTAAATTCGTACCGTAATTTGTTAAATATAAATGGTACAATGTATTCAAGGGTTCGTTGACCATATTTATTTTGAAATATTGGCACTATCATTCCTATATTTTGTGTGAAACGTGTATTGTGTACATGATCCACCAATGCCTTATACGGACTTTCAGATATATGTTGCAGTAGAATTTTATGCCACAAAATACCACGAACAGGTAATACATTAATTGATTTGTACATGATATCAATGTCTCGCCTTTGGTTAAAAACTGTTTTACTTACTAACAATTCTACCATGGCGTTTTGAATCAGCTGTAAATGTTTTATGTTGGTCTTACAGGAGTGTCCCCAAGAAGTTATACCATACCTTATAGTCGATTCTGCTAGAGACAAATAAATTAGTTTCATAGTTTTTATAGGCACGTATAATTTTATCTTTTGGAGTCTTCCTACAATGGCTCGAAGTCGCTTACAGAGGTTAGAAATTTGTACGTCCCATTTCATATTACAATCCACCGTAACACCTAGATACACGTACTGGTTGACTAATTCGATACTTGTACACGCGCAGGGCTGTTTGGTATTATTGTGAATGCAATTAAATGAATGGGATATGATTACAGGTGCCTCGCTGTACCTTGCATGTGGGGATCTTATATGCATCAATTTCGTTTTTTTAGCATTGATTATTAGACCAGATAGCGTCATAAATAAAACATTTGTATTTAACCACTGTTAGCACAAGGTTGGCTTACCTTTTGTTAAACTTTCTTTGAATATATATATTTGTATTAAAAGCTCTATGTTTCTTACAAATAAATAAAATGAATATCGATTTTAAAGAAAACTGTTTACATAAGGTCTTCGCCCTAGAGAGGCTAATGAAATTGAGTATCTGTTCATAAAATAGTTTCGGTATTTGAAATGTTTGATCAATATCATCCGAAGTAAGATATAATTTACCTTACAGGCTCACAACACAGTTCTCCAGATTTATCTATGTAGTGTTTGAAGCCTACGAAAGACATAATTATTAAAATATATTATTTTCCCATAAGCATTACGCATGACATACAATCTGCGAATCCGCAACTTTAATAATGTTTAACGTGACTTAAGAAAATGCATCTAGCTATGCAAGTCTAATCAGGTCGGTATAAGGTTCAAGGCATTCTTGTAACATTGCCTTCGTCCTGAAATGCACTTATGCATGACCTAGAAAAGCAGTCGGCAAATGCAGCAGAAGTTGGCCTACAACGTACAACCATTTAGTTATTTAATACTGAACTCTGCACAATAAGGAACTCCAGTCTAATAAAAAAATTAACAATAATGACGTTCAAACCAAACTATCAGTATATTTCGTTTTCGAAATTAGTTTTCATGGTTAAAATAATATTCAAAGTTTCAATTTTTCATAGGCCCCTGCACGCTCCAAATCTATGGCCGGTCGGTTTTGAGGTTAGAATGCCAAATTTCAAAACAAGGATGAGCTTTACCGTACATAATTTTATATTATATTCATAGTAAATCATAACTAAATATAAGTAATAACATTATGTTCCTTTTTAGAAAATTTAATTCGAAGAATAATAATAGTATTGAGCAATAAAATTATCGCAATTTTCGTATTGATTTTTGGTTTGCTCATGAATACTCTAATTTATATCATTAACAATAGTTTTTTTTGTATATTGAATAACAAATAAAGAGCTTAAAGTCATCCAAATTAATTGATCAACATATTTTTAAAATATATAAATATTTCTACATGTTTCGATAGCAATGCTATCATCGTCAGGAATAAATGAATACTAAAAAATAATTTCTAGTATAGAAAAATGATAAAAAATTTAAAACAATAATTTAAGAATATACAAAATATGAGCATAAACAAAAACATATTTTTATTTCTGATTTTGTTAAGAACAAGTATAAAAATGCGCTGTTTTTAATGGGTAATTTATTAATATTATTATCATTAAATGATTGTCAGATTGGAGGGAAAGCCATTTTAAACAACATAAAATCGCACGGACTGAGCAACGCCCGAGTTCACGCTGTCAGGTGAGAAAAAAAAACAAACTAACTACATAATTACAAATCTATATAATATGCGCTTATATAATAGAAATTATAAACATTTAAATTAATTAATTAAAAATCAATTGTGTTATTAAATGTTATTTACATTAAACAATTTGCTGTCATAATACTGGTGAGTTAAATGAATCTGGAATATTAATTCGTAGACCTGCATTTATTTATTTGTTTTTGTTTAAAAATATAATTTTTGTAGTATCATTATTAAGTTCTGTAAGTTTTTTAATTTTTATTATTGTGACAGCTGTTTCGGTGTTCAAAGCCATTTTCAAACTGTGGTTAGACCACATTGCCACATCTTACTTTTATGATTTTATTTACCCCCACCCAATTAAAAAATGTATGGTGTTCGAAATGATTTATTAATATTTTCGGTAATCATCGATTTACTTGGAAAATAATTATGATAATTAAAATTCTCTATTCTGTGAGGAACTTTCAATTGAGATCTGTTTTCCCCGGTGTTAATGATGGCATTTTTTTGTTGTTATTTAATGAAGTGAAAGCTATTGGACAATGAATTTAATTAATCGTGTGCTAAATCCGTGAATTATTTTTAAGAATTATATTATTCGATTTTGTTAAAATACTGCGAAGCTGTGTGAAAAGAATTTTTTTCTTATTTTATTTAGTAACGTTGCATTAGAATCATTAGATCATCGCAACGTGGCCTAACTACGGTTTGAAAGTGGCTTTGAACGCCGAAACAGCTGACAGAATAATACATACTAAAATACTTTCAGAACTTAATAAATATTATTATTAAAATTATTTTCTTTAAATAAAAAAAAACTTCATATGATATTATTGGCACTTGTAAATTCACAATGGAATATCAGAAATCAAGAAAGATTAGTTGGCGTTTAAAATATATTGAAACTTCAGGTCAAATATTCAAGATGACTTATTTGAACTGGAAATAGATATGAGCAACAAACAAATCGTTGTTGAAGGATTCCTAAAAGGAGAGGGGAGGCTGAATGCTCTGGTCTTCACTTCCAAAGGGTACTTCAACAATACTATGTGTAAGTAATTATTATCACTATTTTCTTTATAATATACTTCGTACTTCTAGATGTAGAGAGATATTTGAATACGACAAATTAAGTTCAATAATTCACACAATGAAATAATACTTTTCGGTGAAGCATTTCCTGACGTGAACTGGTTGTTAGATTTGTATGATGCTTTGTATCACGTGTAATTGAGAACTTTTATCTTTTCATCGCCAGAACTGAGTGGAAGATACTCTCAGTATCGCCCTGGTGAAAGACCACCATTCAGAATTGAAACGTTGCTTGAAATGGCTTTTGGCCGTGTTTGGTGACCAGATCTGAATAGCCAGGTATTCCCCACCTTCCTCTTCCCCTTCTCCTTCCCCTCCCCAATACCTTCACCTCACAACATTCCCCAATTGGGAATGCCATAGTCTCACTGGCTCCAGACGGTTGGGAGCAGTTGGGACTCTTGTGAGGTATTCATATAAAAAAAAAAAAAAAAAAAGAACTGCGTTTCGCCATAAATAGTTAGTTTTGTTTTTGTTTCCGTATATATTGAGAAAGCAGTAGACGTGATGTGTTGCCATTAATTGTCTATAAAACAATATTATTATATTTTTTCAGCTGACGTCGTTTGGACGTGGAAACTAACCGGGAAACCAGAAGTTAAGAAGGGAAAAACTTACATGAAGATCGTCAAGTTCTTCATGAGACCCGAAGTGGGAAACATGAAAGTTCACATTCCCAACGTATTTGGAAATAATCCTGACCTAAGTATGTCATTTACTCCGGTAATCATATCAGGGGTGATTTAATCATAGCGAGGTTTCATTAATCTTTCGTTTGTTTGTTTTGTAGATAAAATCGCCTACGACTTCTCCAACAACAACTGGCGGGTGATCTACAGAGAGCTGCTGCCGATTGTGGAACTGACATGGGAAAAGATAGGAACTGGATATGTGAACAGAATCTTCACGAAAATACCTTACAATGAACTATTTCCATCGCGTTCATAATAGTGGTTATACCCATAGCAATAATTATGAAAATTATTTCCGAAATAGTTAGATCAATGTTGAGGTTTACTGCCGAGATGGTAAAAGTAATTTCACAAAGCATTCACTTGAATACAGAATCAGAATTATCGCTATTATAATATGGTATTATTGGATGGGGCAGTGCTAATAATAATATTCTTAATTTAGTCATTAGAACACAAAAAGCCATTATAAAAATTTTCCTTAAATAATTACAAAAAAAAACAAGAAATAACAACAAACACACATATTAGAAACACTATATCTCGGAGTCAAAAACACATACAACGAGGAACTACGAACACAATATTTGGACAAAGAAGCTTCTTAAACTACGGTATTAAACTATACAACAGGGTCCCAACATTAAAACATTTAAAATGCAAAAAAAAGTTGGATATGTTACTGTTTACCCGGGAATTAAAATATATTTAATAGCAAACGTTAGTTTTCTAGGTTAGGTTGTAGTAAAAAACAATACATTGCAACACGGAATAAAAAACAAAAGTGATAGAAAAAAATCTGTTGTTTTTTATTGTTATTATTTTATGGCTTTCAGTTAGATTTTAATAGTACTCTTAAACAGGACATAATATTTGGGCAATGCAATTGAAGCAAATAATTTTAATGCAATTTTTATAAATATATTTTGCTAATAAATTGTTATTTGGGGGAGTTGAGGCTTAGAAGGCAGGGAATACTGGTAGAGTTCAATTTTAAGTTTTACCAATTCATGCATAAAGTTCGGAAATTGACTCTCTGACCTACAATCACAGTAAGGCGAGTTGACTATATGGAATCTGGCGATATGAATAAGACAACAAGTGTGACCTAGTCTCATTCGAGTTACGGAGGAAATATTTTTTTTCATCCAAGTGTATTTATGAAACCAGGGCTTGACAGGAATAAAAGGTTGTATTAATGAGTACTGATGACCTTTTGTTAGAGAAGCTATTTTCCATTCAGAAGGCCATTGGCGTTTGTATTTACTTTTTAGAATAGGGAAATAGTCTCTAACTGGAACAGGAATATCGCTTAACGAACCGTGAACAGTGACTTCCTTAGCAATGGAATCTGCCATTTCGAAATCAGTTGTTCGTAGGTTGTTGATTTTAGAAATGGTGATTGAAATAAATTTGTAATATACCAAGAATAAAAATTATTAACTAGATTCAATGGCTTTTTATTTCCAATGAGTACTTAGGTACATACCTTTAGTTATATTACACATTTTTCTTAGTCTATGTCCATAATAACATACAAATGGGGATTTGTTTGTTCCGAGTAGTTGAAACAATTAATTTTAAAAAGCCGTTGCTGCACTGCTAGTGTATTTCGCACATAAGTAAAAAATATGAACGCAAAGTTCGTATTACGAAATAAAATACAAATGAGCAACGAAATGAAGTTCTCTCTCCTTCAAACGTGTTTGTTCACGGACCCGCTCACAATGTCCGCATAAGTTTGTTGCTAATAAAAATAAGAATAACGTATTAATAAACGTAACTTAATTACTATTTACTTCACAGCTTCGGAATACCGGTTTCGGTGGTTTTCTCTGGAGTTAATATTTATCTGTGGCAAAGCGTAGTATGGACTAGCGACATCTATTAAGAAAATTCGAATAAATGCTTGGGACATGGTTCAACAGATGAAAACATTAACGACTAGACTCGAGAACCTGCCTCCGGGTGTCGCTACGCGCATGCAGAATGAAGGCTTCCGCTGAAAATGCTCACTGCCCCTGGGTCTGATCGGTGAAAAATAAATAAAAAGTATGCAATAATAATAACAATTAATATTAACAATATTATAATGTACAAGAAACTTCGACTACCATAATACGGACATGTCCATGGTTTGGTAGTTGAAAATAATGTTAACTCTGCCAAAACTTATAAATGAATAAATAAAGTAAAACATGTCAACCTTTCGAAGGAAAATCTTATGCTTTTACATCTTCCAAATAAATAAAAAACAATAACGAAAGTTAAATATTTATCTGAAAATTCTCAATAAAATGGAGACACAAAAAAATGAAGTATCGAAGTAGGTAGTAACTGCATCTGTAATAAAAATGAGGAAGGCACTTCTTTTTCTAAATAAAACGAAATTATTGTAATATAAACGCACGAATTTGTTCAAAACCACTTCAACTTCTTTAATATTTTGAGCGACTGGTTTCGGAATTACCCCTCCTTCATCAGGGCAATATTAAAACAGTTGTAATGTTTTACAGTTTAATTAATTTTAATATTATCCTGACGAAGGAAGGTACTTAATATTAAAATTAAAGTGGTTTAAAACTAATGTGGTTTTAATATAATTATGGCAAGCAACAAAGTAAATGCTTTTTACGAATATGCAAAATTATTGTAATGATCTTATATATACAATGTACCCAATTCCATCTCGGAGAGCCCTGGTTACCTATACATACGCATTCCCTCCTGCTAGTTCCAAATTCCCAGAGATGTGGTGTCAGCCCTCAACATGGCGGCGGTGATCTTCCATCCATGCTGTATAATGATCTCATATATACAATGTACGAACATCGTTACCCATCCCAATTCCATCTCGGAGAGCCCTGGTTACCTATACAAAACAAATTACCTCCTGCTAGTTCCAAATTCCCAGAGTTGTGGTGTCAGCCCTCAACATGGCGGCGGTGATCTTCCATCCATGCTGTATAATGATCTTATATATACAATGTACGAACATCGTTACCCATCCCAATTCCATCTCGGAGAGCCCTGGTTACCTATACATACGCATTCCCTCCTGCTAGTTCCAAATTCCCAGAGATGTGGTGTCAGCCCTCAACATGGCGGCTGTGATCTTCCATCCATGCTGTATAATGATCTTATATATACAATGTACGAACATCGTTACCCATCCCAATTCCATCTCGGAGAGCCCTGGTTACCTATACAAAACGCATTACCTCCTGCTAGTTCCAAATTCCCAGAGTTGTGGTGTCAGCCCTCAACATGGCGGCGGTGATCTTTCATCCATGCTGTATAATGATCTTATATATACAATGTACGAACATCGTTACCCATCCCAATTCCATCTCGGAGAGCCCTGGTTACCTATACAAAACGCATTCCCTCCTGCTAGCTATCATCCCAATTCCATCTCGGAGATCCCTGGTTACCTATACAAAACGCATTCCCTCCTGCTAGCTATAATCTAATGGTATATACATACTCGTATTTTCATCAATAGTTTTGTAGTTATTTTTTGTCGTCATTATTAATAAATTAATAAGAATGACTTTGTTTAAAACACTGTTTTTATTTAATGAAAATAAAACAATAACTTTGTTTATAACCACGAGAATTTTATTTAATTTATTACGACCGACCGGTTTCGCTTAACATAAGCATCTTCAGTGTACCCTGAAGATGCTTATGTTAAGCGAAACCGGTCGGTCGTAATAAAATTAAATAAAATTCTCGTGGTTATAAACAAAGTTATTGTTTTATTTCATTAAATATGTCTAACCACAAAGTGACTGCTTTCTATCAAAATACTGTTTTTATTATTTAAATATCAACATGTTTCGAAAGCGAAGCTTTCCTTGTCGGGATACACAGTATACTAAAAAATAACGACAAGCTTAAACAAAATGACGAACACAATAAATAAATAAATAATTATGTAAGAATAGATAAATTACAAACAAAATTAACAATAAGTTATGAAAGTAGCTATGTAATTAATTAAAAATGTAAAAAATTAATGAAAATATATATATTATAAGATATTAAATAATAAATTTATAAAATAAATGATTTATTATTATGTTATTTTTGTGGCTTGTTATTTCTTGAATAAAAATCATGTCTTTTTAAATTCTTAATATAAATTGAATATACTCGTACATACATCCGTTCTTCCTTTCCCGGGGACGCATGCACAACTTCACAACCTCTATAGACTATTAAAGGAACGGCTGCGCTGCCTGTTTCATACATAATTTAATTTTGGATTTGAGGCCAAAATACCCATTCAAACAGAATGATGTATTTTTTTTTAATTAAAAGTTTAGTAAATAACTAGTATGGATGGGAAGTATTTTATTTATTTTTGTTTTAGATTATCATAATTATATCAGAAAAAAATTCATAATTTTAGATTCAACTTAGAAAATTATTTGCGGGTTTATCGTATATTTAAAAAAAATGGTCGTATTTAATCGTAAATATGATTGCGTAAATAAAAAAAAAAAAAAAACAAAACATTAAAAAAAATTACGTTTTTTCGGGTCGATATTTTAAATTATATACGGCAAATTAGTGTTCCAACGTAAATTGGTCGTTTTTAATTTAATTTAAAATACATCGTAATGCTTATTTTAATATTTAAAAAATATATGTATTTTTTTATTTCCAAAGAAGATGGGGTAAAACTTTTTTTTAAATCACGGTTAGCCTCAAAAATCGCGAAAAATCAATCCCTTTAATGGCCTGTATTTCACAATGTAAAACAAAAATAAATAAATTATTTCTAATCCGTACTAGATATTTACTATATTTTTTGATGAAAAAAAAAGATCAGTTTTAGGTGAGTACCTTGGCCTCAAATCCAAAATGAAGTTTTGTATGAAACAGGCCGCGCAGAAGTTCCTCTTAAGACCGTGCTCTAAATGTATGTTGATTAAATTCCATTAAAATATTATTTGTGTCAAAATATGACCAATAATGCATACTCGTACACTGTAACAAGTCCCCGATCACATAACAAGGGATTGTTCCTATGACATTTACAGTTGTTATTTAAATTAGTTTAAATCATGTCAATTTGCATGGTACTCGTATTTGTCTATGCTTTTAAATCTGTTAACCGGTCGTTAAGCATCACAATGTCTGGCTCTTCGTAGTATTACCATAAATACTATTTTATGCGCCCACAAGCAGGTAGTAGGTACCCTATTATGACACATCACTAGTGCAAGTGCAGTTCATCAAAAAGTACGGTCAAATACCCATAATTCAGCAAATATGTTATCATTCTTTAACCCTTTTTACATATTCTGAAGCTTCGATTTCAGTATCGCGTTATTTGCTAAGTAATGACGCGGATAAGTTATGTATTAAGTGTTTTGACTCGCAGACATTCCTGTGGTATCGAAATACTAATTTTTAAAAAACACCGTTAGGGGAAAATACGCACTGTAAAAAATGTAACGATATCTTTCACATTGAATAAAAATGTGACTCATACTCGTATTGATAAATGAATTGAGTGGGACTCCATTTAAGGTTATTCAACTTGAGCCTCCTGTGTAGGTCCGCTGGTGTGCAATCCATTATCAACTTGAGCCTCCTGTGTAGGTCCGCTGGTGTGCAATCCATTATCAACTTGAGCCTCCTGTGTAGGTCCGCTGGTGTGCAATCCATTAACAACTTGAGCCTCCTGTGTAGGTCTGCTGGTCTGCAATCCATTATCAACTTGAGCCTCCTGTGTAGGTCCGCTGGTGTGCAATCCATTATCAACTTGAGCCTCCTGTGTAGGTCCGCTGGTGTGCAATCCATTATCAACTTGAGCCTCCTGTGTAGGTCCGCTGGTGTGCAATCCATTATCAACTTGAGCCTCCTGTGTAGGTCCGCTGGTGTGCAATCCATTAACAACTTGAGCCTCCTGTGTAGGTCTGCTGGTCTGCAATCCATTATCAACTTGAGCCTCCTGTGTAGGTCCGCTGGTGTGCAATCCATTATCAAAATTCTTAAAACTAATGCATGCCCCAAGAATAACGAATAAGATGAAGAAAAAATTGCTAATGCTGATTGGGTAAGCACTAGTTTTCCATGAGTTTATATTTCTTTGTTATAGTAAAAAAATGTTCCATTATTTTGTAAAAGAGAAAGATATACTAGTTCTTGAATACAAACGGACAGAAAGGGGTAGCTGAACAAAACAGAACATAATAAAATAACAGATTAGGTTAGGTTCGATTATTTTGATAAACTAAACAAAATTAAACCGTTTAATTTTGTACCCTGATGATGCTTGTATTAAGCGAAACCGTTCGGTCTTAATAAAAGTTAAATAAATTTCGTGGTTACAAACAACGGGATTGTTTTATTTCACAGGTTAGATTAGTTGTTGTCAGTTTACATCATTTTTCGTTAGTGTTCTGTTAGTGTTCTGTTTTTTCACTGTTCTGTTTCATAATGGAAACCGCTGCGAATTTATAGCCGATCCATGGATAAATTTCAAAGCACGCAACTACTTCCTTAACATGACGATCAAAAGAAATACAATTGAATAGGTTTGGGAGCTTTCATAGTAAAGTTTTCTTTATATATAAGTGAAACATTGGGAAAATCAGCCCCCGGACGAGTTTCATCTCGGTTGTCTTTATTATTCCTCTGTCACTCCATATCTTTTGCATTTTGTTTATAGCGTCTATCGTCATGCAAATCCTTCTTTTCACTTCTGTTTCACAGCCTGCTTTTCACTTATAGATTAGCCTAGGTATATGAAGCCACCGTTTCAGTCTGTGAGGGCATTTGTTCTTACAGAGGTTTTTGCGCTGTCGATCACCATTAATGTTTTGGATGTGTTGACCAGTTAGCCTAGATTACGGCTTTCTTCCTCTATTTTAGCAAGGAGGTGGATTCATTTTGTCTTCAGAAGAGCCGATGAGGGTAGTATCATCAACACATCGGAGCTAAGATATTTTTTGGCAACAAATGTTTATTCAACCTTTCCAATTAACAAGATCCTTACGCGTTATGTATTCACCGTGTACGAGTATATTAAATAATACTGGCGAATGAGCCCTCGAGGTGATTTTTCACAAAAACGGCGCTATACAAATCATCCAATTATTATTATTATTATTGATAAATTCCTGGGTTACCCCTTTATTCACTTTAAACATGTCCGATGTTTGGGTGTTCTCCCGATACAGGTTTCTAGGTGCTTAGGGGTTCCCATCATCCAGATCATTCCACTTTACGCTTTAGAGTAGTCGATGAAGAATAGTGAGTATAGCGAAAAGTTTCATGTCGACATTTCTTGATATACCTATTGAGTACTTGCTCTCGAGTTCCTCTACCTTTTACAAACCCTGTCTGTTCGCGTCGTATTTACCAGTTCAGAAAATCTCTAAGCGGCTCAAATAACATTATTTTGCTGGCGTATGATAAGAGAGCGATTGTCCTATAGTTACCGCATTTCTTCGTTGAATCCGTCTTGTGTAGTGATATGAAAACCGATTCAACCCAATCCATTGGCCGTTTACAAATTGCATGCATTTACCCGTGAGTTTGAGCTCATCTGGGATGCCATTAGGTACCACTATTATACCTGCGCTGCTTTGACTTCACTTTGAAGGATTGGTTTCATCATCAGAGGAACATGCGTGTATTTTTATTCTGGACAAAACATGTATTTTAAAAAGTATAAATGAAATAAACATTAGAATGCTGAGACCATTTATCTGAGCACTAAACACGTAAACTAACATACTCAATAGTTAAAGTCATAAAAACTGAGAATTGTTCAGAGGAACTCCACTTGCCTCTTCATTATGATAAAGTGTTCAGAACTCAAACTGATACGATCATTTCGATTCCTAGAAATGAATGCGGCAAAGCTTTGTACCTGTACACTATATTTGAGAGTCGTGAAAAAAGTGAGTGATATTCTTTAGAGGCAATATATAAATGCGCCGATTACATTCATGATTAGTGACCGATTGCGAGCTCTTAAAAGCCTCGTTTTTTTTTCTCTCCTTGTTTTTAAAAAATGGTTAAGGTATTATTATACAAATATATACTATAATATCATACCCAACAGGTATTTTTTATTGTCACATTAAAATTACGATAATGATGGCATTTGTATGTTTACGAATAATTTATTTGTGGCGATTTAAAATGTGCCATTTTTGATTTTCCGCCAAAACGACATGTTCGTTTTTGTTCGTGAATATGGCGTTGTCACGCCGACAAACGTCGGTGACAGCCGTTTTACCAGCTAGTGGCGTCATCTACATCATAATGACGTTTTAGTCAATCCGAACCGTTTCTGAATGTGAAGTTTTAAATAGTTTTTAAAATCAATAATTATGAATGAAACTATTAGAATTATACATTCTTAGCGCGTTGATCAGAATCAGAAATATAAACTTTAAATCTTCCACACATTTTAATGGTATCCATAGCTTGTGACAGAAGAATATATATTCGATTAGTGGAAAATATTTTTAAATTTGTAAACAAGTGGTAAACAATTCTACGTGACGTATTTATCAGTGAACATAAGTGTCAATTATTACTTCGTCTTATTGCGACATTTCTACTTAAGTGTTTACTGTGTGACATTGGTTTACGTACAACTCTATTACCTACCCAATTATGCAAATATGCGGTAGCTAGTAAATACTAGATGGTTACATATCGCTTGTTTGTGAACTTCTCTACAATAGTGGAAGGTGACCACAATCACGTAGGTACAAGGTACTAAACATGGACAAATAAACCTCAATTTGAATAACCCCGTATACTCCGGAGAATATTTTACAGCAAACCATTAAAAGTTACGATCTACACCTAGGACCTAATTCTGTATCTTTTGCGTTAGCTAACACATGTTAAATCGGCCATAAACAACATATTATGACAGTTTGGTTGCGTTTGCGTTAACAGACAAATCCGTAACGCAAACCCAAGAGACAACAATGCTTTTATGAAAGCTGTTATTTATGGCCGATTTAACTTGAGTTTGGTACCGTAAAATAGACAGACTTAGGCCCCTGGTTACTTGGAAGGAATTTATTATACAACATACGATTTTACTAATTGACAGGTTCATGATAAGAAATAAAACAAACAATTTGTTAAAAAAACAAATTTGCCTCGGTAGTAATTTTATTTCCTTGTCTTCTTCTTTATTTCATACTTTCTAATATACGGTTACTGAGTAATTAGTTGAATCGTGATCATTAGCTCCATCCTGACTCCGAGATGGGTGTGACGCATGTCCTAGAGAAGTGCGAGCAAGAATCAAGCAATATTGTCGTTTGCACTTTTGACGGCTAAAAAAATATTTTCTAAAAGAATTAAAATATATCTTGTATTCACCACTTTACTAATATGCACAGATATTTACCTACATATTGCGAAAGCGATGCTTTCTTCATCAGGAATATATAGAATACTAAAAAATAATAATGTCAAGTATAGACAAATGATAAAAATTAGAATATAATAATGTAAGAATAGACAAATTATAAACATAAACAAGCATTTATTAAAGTAGGTAAGTAATTAATTTAAAATGTTAACAAAAAGTTATTATAAAATATTGAATAACAAATTTACATTAGAAATTATTTTTATTATTAAAATTAATATGAAAATAAATTCAAGAGATAGCTATTTTAAAAAAATATTTGATTATTTATTAAATTTAATTCACTATTAACCCTTTTTCTGATTTGTCTAATTGTAAACTGGTTGTACATAATTTTTCAATCTTTATTTATATCAAATGAATGATTGGTTTCAAAAATATGATTTGAAAATTCAGAATAGCTGTTATTATTTCAACACCTTAGGTGTTCCTTAACTCTGATACTGAAATTTCTAGAAGTTTTTCCCATGTAAAAATAGTTGCAATCGTTACAAATTAATTTATACACTCCCCTTTTATTTTTAAATATTATCTTTATATTTGTTATTTAAAATACATTTTTTTAAATTTTTTATTAGTATAAAAAACTGGTTGGAGAGTATTAGTGATGTTTTTAAAATATTTAGTGGTTGGGAACTGCCTCGAACACTAAGAGCGCGGTGTGTGGACGGGGCTATTAAATAATGATTATAATCATTAATGTATTTATTGATTCATTAACCAAAGTGGTGAGAGGTCACCCCAGTCGGGTGGAATTCGATCTACGTAGGTCAACAGACGCATTCAGCATGTATCCTCACAATGTCATTCAGATTGACAGATGGGCGGAGGCGTGGTACACATCACCTATCGCCCAATGACCATCACATTTTAACATTTATCCAAATCGAATTAGCTTCAGATTAATTTGAATACTAGCTACAGATGAATATAGATGAGATAATAGTGTGTCTTTCTGTCACTCGGACCGTTATCTCTGATTTCATCTCGTTCAGAAGTACAGTCCGATCGTACCTTAAAACACGCGTTACTTGCTAACATAATATAATATATCATATGATAATGAATTTAAAGTCTTACATTTAAATATTATATACCAAATAAATTACTAAAGAAAACCAGATTCATTGAGCACCAGGCCGAGAACCACAGGACAAATAATAATCCCTAACTTAATCCAACAACAGCTCAACACCATTACACATATTCAGCCAAAAAATGTTTTAACCAACTTCCTAAAGATATTATGAAATTTTTAAGAAAAAACTTAAAACACGTTTTACTAGAAACTAATTTTAGGTGTGTATTATAAGCTCACTTGTAAAAAATGAATATGTGTTTATATACATACAGCATATGGATATATTTTATTTCTAAAAATTTCCTTTTAATTTATTTTTTCATTAGTGTATCAATACCAGAATATCATGTTCATGGTAGTACTCTTAAAATTAATTAAATGTATAGCAAACCATAATATTACTCCCTCTATGAACACGAGAATTACTCAATTCTCGAGGTATTAATTTAAAAAAAACTATGAGGATTATGTAAATAAATAAAACATTTTTAATACTTACATACCTACTCTTATTACAATGTAAACAATATTTTAATTATATATAATAAATCTATTTTTGTTACGTGTATGATATGCAGTTAACAATACCTACAATGCTACAGTATAATTTTTTAGGGGTAGGTAAGTAGATTTTTGTTTTAAATTTTCCGCGTTTTCTAGATAGGCGGAGGCAAGGCAAGACAACGTTTTGTTCACAGGTATTTTAAAATCACAATCACAATTTCAGTCCACCGTGCATTATGAAAACTCGTAGCTGTATCGAGAAAATGGTACGATATGTGTTTATTTTTAGAATCAGTGTTCCTTAGTTGTTACCTGATAAAACTTCACAAGTCAAACACTTGTGTAGTGTTTACAAGAGATCAATTCTATTTTCATGACATTAAGGTAGAAAATCTGTGTACTGAAGCCGGTAAAAACTATTAAGGGGATCCACTTGGTAAAATTCGAGCGAAATCACGCACTCCTTATGCAAGTGGCGAAATGCTTGAAATTCCCGCTTAACACCGTTCATATAAAAAAAAAAAAAAAACACCGGCCGAATGTTGATGACGGAATTAGTTAGCAAATGATTGAACCCACAACGCCAGGGTGGCAATCCAACGCTTTGTCACTTTAATTTGTGTGACCATATGTGTAACCTATATGTAACTTAATTTTTATTTAAATTATACTGATTGATTGAACACATAGAACTTTCTCAGACGATGGTAAAAATGGCAAATGTACCTACCAGCTGTTCGAAGTCACCTCACTTTGAGTGATGTCTAGAACAACTTATTCCACATTAGCCGGACGCGCACAAATGCTAGTGTCGGGGAGCCAATCAAAAGAATGTCCGAGTTACTTAATCAAAATCGAACTTTGAGGAATTCCGACATATTCTTTGATACATGCAGTACTTTTAAGAGAAAATTGAAAGCTGTTTTCATATAAAAAAATTAAATAAACTTCAACGAACAATGTTTACACATTGTGTACTTTTTTATTATTTCTTTGTACGAGTATAATACTATTTTTAATTTAATCATTATTTTTCCCTTTATATTCTTGTAAATAATATTTGTAAAGTCTATTTACCTTCTGTTACTTTATTTAGACATTGTGCACTATTTAAAATTCTTTCTTTTTCTTTAAATTCCTTAACTTTTCTAAATATTATTTTAAAGGTTTATTTATCCGTCTCATATTAATCCGTATCTTATAATTAATAAGGGCTTTGAAGCAGAGAATGGACGGTTACCGCGAGAGGGTCTCGTCTTGGGGAAAGAATAACCTTGTCGAATTTAATGTTTCAAAGACCTAATCATGTCTGATTAATTCTAAAAGGGATCGAAATGATAATCTAGTCTTCTTTAATGGATGCAATCTTCCCAACAAGCCCTCCATTGATATGCTTGGTGTAACCTTAAGTGACCAGCTCAGGTATGGGGGCTCCATCGAAGTCAGAGTAAAGTTAGCCTCTCAGAAGCTGGGCGTATTGTACATAGCCCCGCAGATTGTTTAATAGTACATAACTACCGACCCTGTACAAATCGCAAGTGCGCCCCATTGTAGAATTTGGCAGCCACCTGTGGTCGGGAGCCTCAAAATATCTGAAAAAAAACCCTTGACTATGCAGAAACGGGCTGTCCGTTTGATTCGCCGATCTTAACAAACGGATTGCAATATTTGGAGCACAGACGTCAGGTGTGAATGCTGTCCTTGTTTTACGGGTATTTTAATGGAAGATGCTCTGAGGAACTAGCGTCATTGATCCCGTCGGCACCGTTGCATAGCCGTGAAACGCGCCAAACGCGTGCCCAACAATTGCACACAGTCGACATTTTCCACATGAGAACGGGTAGCTTTTACGACTCTTTCCTGTATTCAACAGGTCGGCTGTTGAATGATCTGCCGGCCTCTGTGTTTCCTCCATCCTACAACATGGGTCTCTTCAAGACCTAAGTTCACTCCTTACTATCCTCTAAAAGACCCTCCACACAGCATCCCCAAAGATGATATAGGCCTTGAGGGAAATTATTTCCTTCAGGGTCTCCTGTGTGTAGTTACCGTAAAAAAATAAAATAATAATCAATGAGAAATAGCTAGGATGCAGGCGAGTTCTCCAGATATTGTATATTGCTTTAATATTACTGTCCGTATCTGTATGTTCTCCTTAAATAAATAAATTATATCGAAAAAAGATTTAAAAAAAACGAAAACAGTTACAAAAGTGACGACATTTAGCAAAATACTAAGAAATACGTTCACAGAGGAGTCACCTCTCCTCGCGGTACTTTATACCTATGCATGAGAAAAATGCTATTAAATCTTGTCGGTAAACAATTATCACGATCAACTTACCAATAAAATTAGTAATTACCATCACACCATCACGGTATAGAGAGGGTGTAGAAGTTTAGAGCCATAAAACTTCACAGGGTGTAGAGAGGGTGTAGAAGTGTAGAGCCATAAAACTTCACAGGGTGTAGAGAGGGTGTAGAAGTGTAGAGCCATAAAACTTCACACGGTGTAGAGAGGGTGTAGAAGTGTAGATCCATAAAACTTCACAGGGTGTAGAGAGGGTGTAGAAGTGTAGAGCCATAAAACTTCACACGGTGTAGAGAGGGTGTAGAAGTTTAGATCCATAAAACTTCACAGGGTGTAGAGAGGGTGTAGAAGTGTAGAGCCATAAAACTTCACAGGGTGTAGAGAGGGTGTAGAAGTGTAGAGCCATAAAACTTCACAGGGTGTAGAGAGGGTGTAGAAGTGTAGTGTATAAAACTCTCTTCATTGCTTCCTCGCTTTATTCACACTTATACAAAAATATATAAATTTTTGTTATTGCCGAACTTTTACTAATGTGTTATTTTTATAAAATATTTACCCCGATACAGGAAAATTGAATTGTAAATAATAAATGTTTGTTTGTAAAAAAAAAAACAATAAATAAATTAAAAATTGATCGCCTGTTATTACGATTTAAGTATTCAGTTCACTAGATACCATTTCTTGTTAGGGCGTCCTATCCACTTGGGCGTTATATTTATATTCTCCTGACACTCCATTCTTCGTCTATCCACTCTACATAACCAAACAAGGTAAGTAACCCTTTTCAAATCTTGTTGTTTTGGGTAAATAAGGGAGTACAATAATATATTACACACAATAATAGAGTGTAAAAGAAGTAAGTTGGCACAATATAAGTAAGTAGTTACAGCGTAATGAATAAAATATAATATAATAGTAAAATATGAACAGTTAGTTGAAAAGCGTGTTTACAATACAGCAAACCTTTATTATTCTCGATTGGGTGTTTTATAGAACCGTAACATAATAAATACAACGATAAAAAAGGTGAACACGACAAAACTTAATAAATTTAATGAAAACATTAAAATAAACTGAGAATATATAGACGAAAGACTGTTTGAGATCAAATTGGAGCACTAAAATGGAAGTTCCTTTTTATTATTATTTTGCAGACGATCACAGAACAACATAAAATAAGAACCAAAAAGGGTCAATGACGGGTTCAATAATCTATTCAAAATAATTCGCAAATTGAAATGACCTTCGTTCGGGAGTCTTCCGAGAACCCATCAAGTGGGAGGGGAGGGAGGTTGGGAAAGGTTCTGATAGCATCTGATCGTGGCTACTCCAAAACGCCTATCGATCGGGTTTTAAAAACAACATGATTTATGAAACGGATCAAAATCAAATGATGATACATTCTTAGGTTCTACGCCATTTTTATTTAGAATCTTTGTTGAAAGGGTTTCTTAAACTTTGATTCATTAAATTTCGGCAAACTGTAAACAATACTAAATGAATCCTGGTTTGTTCTAATCTCTGAGCAGTAAAAATACCCAAACGTGGAGCTCTGGCATCATGAAAATGGAACAGTTTTTTTAATACAGCATTGACCAACCCAAAAATTATCAGCTTTAATTATTTTCTTACAATGGGAATTTGTACCAGCTAAGAGCCACTGCATCAAAACTCATCTCTTCGGAAAGTCATATCCATGAATGGTTCACTTGTATACCCAATTAACATAGCGAAGATAGGCGTTAGTACCTACATAAAATAATTAACAGAAAATTTTTAAACTTTTCATAGTCAGCGACATTGTAATTATTACCGAAAATCTCAAATAAAATAATATTTCAAATAAATACCTACTCTTCTTTTGCCAATAACCTTCTAATAAATATAATATAAATGACAAATAGGATTTAAACAGTAACTGCAATATGCGCAGCGTTTTCTAATATTGTGTCCTGTGCGTGCAAAATCATATCTTCTCAAGCGAAAATTTTGTAATTTAACGTTTAGGAATGACCTACCAGGTAAATATGTTTCTGTATATGTTTGTACATTTTAAGATAAACCCTAGCAAGCAGTATTTGTACAGCGGTTATTTGAGGTTATTTTTCACATAAACGGCGCTATACAAGTCATCCAAATATTATTATTATTATTAAGTCACTTGTCAGCAGAGGTTAAATTCAACAATATTATATAATACAACAATATTATATAATACAACAATATTATATAATACAACAATATTATGTAATACAACAATATTATATAATACAACAATATTATATAATACAACAATATTATATAATACAACAATATTATATAATACAACAATATTATATAATACAACAATATTATATAATACAACAATATTATATAATACAACAATAAATAAAAATAATCATATAAACAGTAGCGCAATAATATAACAACAGAGACAATGTACACAAGTTGAAAAGTGATTGTATTATACAATAGACATGCTCATTCATACGACCACCTAAAGGAGAAACAAATAAATAATGTGAAATATGGACTATGTATATTTAAATAAATGTAGAATCTCGGGCGAAGCCGGGTAGTGATTGTATTATACAATAGACATGCTCATTCATACGACCACCTAAAGGAAAAAAAAAATAATGTAAAAAATGCAACTAATTCATGGAAAACATGTTTTTTTTCTAATACTGATTCACTTGTTCTCGAAGTAGCATCTTTTTTACAATCTGATATTTAAAAGTAGACAACAAATGAGGGCGCTGTGATTGTTTAAAAGGTTCTATATGACAATACCATGATGGCCCAGAGAAAAAAATAAGTAGGTTTTAAAATCCAAAATGGTGCAAAGGAATATTTTTTACTTTAACCATACGGTCTTCAGGAATAAGTGGCACTTTCCGAAAGGCGATGATTCTACATCATATTCCAAAGCAATTTTATTTCAAGTCGTAGAAGCGACCCGTTCTCATGTGACAAATGTCAACCATGTGCAAATGTTGGGCGCTCGTTTGGCGTGTTTTTCC
>JAHDVE020006934.1:0-61540 GCA_022606495.2 Halesus radiatus | reverse complement strand
GTGTGGAGGGTGACTTGGATAATTTTCTTTCGAGACATGATTTTACTGGTTCATCTGAAATTCTGTTTGCCCTGAAATGCGTCAGGAGAAGGGATAGTTCCGTTATGTACCTATATTATGTCGGTAATAAGTAAAAAAAAAAATCACGGGACGTAACAACTTGATTTGCCAGAATCTAAAAATATAAAGCATTCAAAAATAGAATAAAAATAAACGCCCGGTAAATATATTATAGGTAGGTACTATTTCGCTCGTCCAGATAGATATTAAAATATTATTTTTATAATTTGATCTTACCACGTCAGTTCCAACTTTGAAAATGTCACATGCTTGTACGTATTACAACGAAATTAGTTAATTTTGGCAAATTTACAGGTGAACAAAACTGATCATTTTTTTAACTAGGTACATAATTAGAATGTTTAATTTTACGATAGGCTTTGGAACTACTTTACATTATTGTTTTGTTACAAGAAATAAAAAGGTTACACATTGTACAATTTTAAATTGTTTTTATAAAGTATGAAGAATACTAAGATTCAATCGATAATCAAAATTACGTGTGAACCAAAAATATATCGAAAATGAAACTATGCTACCCAGTGGCGTGCATTGCCTTCTGACCAAAGGTAGGTTGTGTGCAGTTCGGTTATGAATGTGCATTGAATACTTGAAAAGGGCCGTTTTATTGTCATTTCCGCTGATTTTTGTAGCCAATTGAATAAATGGACGTGAAAGTTTCCTACCAAATTCATGGAAAAAAATCATTTTGGTTAGTAATAATAGTTTTGTGAAAAATCACCTCAAGGGCGTTGTACAAATATTACTTCATATTCTCTATTTAATTATGTATAAATAGATACAGAAAAACATACTTACCTGGCAGGTCGCTTCAGATAAACACAGTTTTAAGCTAAAATTTAACCTTGGATAAGATACGATTTTTACATTTGCTATTTTATCATTCTTTTCTATTGATATTACAATTTTATGGTTCGTTTATCTTAGGGCACAGCTTTTAAACTTTTATGGAAAGCACGCCACTGATGTTACCCTAACATACCTAAATATTTTTTCAAAAGAATAATAATTTTTAATTTATTTTTATATCTAATTATTTCTTTTGCTTGATACGATTTTTTTGCCAACTTGAATAATCGTAGACATGAGGTTTTCGTAGAAATATGTATATAAAAAAAAGCTTCATGTTTCATTTTGTGTAAAAACGAATTTACGTAAAATAATTTCTAATTAAGGTGACGTTATATTGTTTAATACGATTCATACGGTAAACATAATATCTCATTTTACTGGAAAGTACCTATATGTACATTTTATTTTATGCGATTATTAAGGCGATCCAATGGGAAGTAATGCAAAATCAAGTGTTTTCGGTTTGAGAATTTGATGGCTTAGAAATATCATAGATGATTTAATTAAATACTGCAAGTAGAACACACCTTGGCTTTTGGTTTTATAAGCCTAGAAAAAAAAACAAAGATTCAGAATATTTAAGGTGCTTGTTGTAATTGTTCATTGTGGCAAACTAAGTTTTTTTAGAATATGACCCCAAAAACATTTTAATGTTTATGCCTGAGCTTTACAAAATAAAATAAAACATGCATTATGGTGATGTTGCGTAAATCGAAACATGCGGCCGGTGTTAATTGGGAATTTCAACATTGTCGCCACCTGCATAAGGAATGCGTAATTTCGTTAGAATTTTACGAAGTTGATCCCCTTAAAAATAAATGTTGCAATGGATGTACCTACCTTTTTTTTCTCTTTAATATCCCCTTTAGGGTCAGTTTTATAAATGAACCATCATTTGATGGTTACGTAACGAACAGTTTCGTTAACGGACCGTTATCCGTCCGTTTTCTTTAATCTTGAATGGTTCCCATTCGCTTGTCATCACTTTCGCTATTCGACGAGTAATCCATTTCACAAATGCAAATTATATATAAATTTTTTTTTATTATAATAGTGCACGGTTTCAAATAAGCGATAGTCAGGCAACAACTGACAGCTTTCTTACGAACGTTTATAAAACGGCGAAATCGGGCGGTAGACCAAATATTAGTTAATGGTATCAAGCGTTACGAACGGATGGTTATAAAACCGGCCCTACACCTACTTGATTTCTCAATTTCTTTTGAAATACGCTTCAAATTGATATGAACCTTCTGTTTCTGACAATATCATATTTACCTTTTTATGGTGTGATCGTCTAGCGGGGCAATAAATGTAACTGAACTTAAGGAAATCGATAACACTATCACACAATCTACAATTCATTTTTCTACGACTCCAACCTGATTTCAGTGCACTTCGTCGATTATATTCTTGGAAAATTTCGCTATCGCAATCCCATCATGGCTGATAAATGGTTTACTTTGAAAACATAATAAAATCTGATAACAAAACGACCGTTTGAAATTTCTCCGTTTTTACTTGCTTATATCAAATTCAAATGTCACGGTGAAGTGCAAATTCGTTACGAATAACTTTCACTGTACAGATTTCGTTTTTACTATATCTAATTTGTTAAGGTATCAACTATGAAGATTCTCAAAGCTACCTTTGATAAATAGCTACGAAATTCCTCTAATAATACCTATGTACCTACACAAATAGCTCCATTGTAACTTACCTTTCTGTTACTAATCGTTAGGTGAGAGTGAAACGGTTCCAACCACTGACGTCAGCATTAATAGACATGTCCTAAGTACGATTTCGACGGCTGGAAGGTCACGTGACACCCATTTTGGCACCAGCTTACTTCACAGCCGTCCACACTTGTTTCACGTGATTTTAACTGCAGTAAGCAAATAACAAAACATTTATAAAAAAGGGTCGAACTAAATACTTTAACAAAATATTCGGTTTTTGTGAATGAGCCGAACCTTTTTTCTTTTTTTTTTACAGGAAGCATTGAGAGAAATTTTTATCTTTGGGGATGCTATGTGGAAGGTTTTTTTAGAGGATAGGAAGGAGTAAACCTGGGTCTTGAAGAGACCCATGTTGCGGGAGGGAAGAAACACAGAGGCCGGCAAAGTATTCCACAGCCTAGCTGTTGAACACAAGTTGCTGTTGTACTTAAATTGGCTAACTTCCTAGCTCCCCCCCCCCCGCCCCTTTTTTGTTTTTTTATGTTCTTTTTATTTTGGTTTCTTCCCCTTGCGTGTTAGGTATTTGCTATGTATTATTTGCTCTCTTGTTCCAACTGATGTTTTTGAAAAATTTGCGATTTTGTCATCTGGCAGTTTATTTTCGAATAAATCATACTGATAAAAAAACATTCTTCCTGCTTATGAAGACCATAAAATTGGGTTGATAAGGGTTCAACAACCTTCGGAACCTAAGGCAGGAACAATATAACAAAAAAAATCAGGAAGTTTAGTTCGATAAGGTTCTAACCAATTGTGACAGACTTCGTACAAAAGTAATTTTGGATTTGATTCCAAAATACCCAACCAAAATGAATGATCTTTTTTTAAATCAAAAGGCACAGCAAATATCTATTACGGCATGCAGCTATTTTGTTTACTTTTATTTTAAATTATAAAATGTAGATCATTAAAGAATTCCAGTTTTTTGTAGTTTCACTGGCAACTTTGGCAATTATTTGCGAGTTCATGGTAATTATTTAAAAACGTCTTTTAGAGAGAGAGGGGTTACAACGAAGCTATCAGCGGTATGCCTATTTTGCAGTGTCTGCACAGAGTTTGTAATCGGCGTAGTAGGTAAAAGCAAATTATTTGATAAATTAATTTGATTGATATTATCGAAATTCGTTAGTAAAGTTGTTCTAATCACTAGATGTACCGACAGATGGCACTGATTGTCACATTTGCTGGAATTACCGAAAAGCACTGCTTTTTATATACCAACACAAGAGAGTCATTTCTTAACGCGCATTGCGCGCACATCACACGTACACGTACGTTTGAATATATAGAATTGATTTTACATTTGAATATGACGTGAATAATTTTTGCAAATTTAGTTCCTTCCTTTGACGCGTTTTAGTGGTTCGGTCAGAAGCTGCGTTTCGTGCCAGGTAATACGCGCGTATTTTTTAAACTGTAAATTGATTTATTAAATAGATATTAACATTTTTATGCGATCAACGTAGGGTAGCCCGGCACGCCTCTGGTATATTGCCAACCATAAGTTTTTGCTTGTGATGTCTGTGATAGTTTGCAATTTTATCGCCATCATAACAAAGGTAGTGATGAAAGTACAGTTTATCATTTATTAACGCTCCTATTATAGCTAGTTCAATAAACACGGAGAATTTTATCGCTTTCAGCAGTATATTAGAGTATTTATTAGTTTCACGTATATAATACACCGTATAACGGTTAATCGGTAATGTTTTCATTTTGTCAAATCAATGATTTTAAACTTATACAATCAAAATTAGCAAACTCTCATAGAAAACCCCCGTTATTAACGGTAAGCTACTTGGCTAGGATAGACATTTTTTAAATGCATATGATATTAAAATTTATTTCTTTATTTTATCTTATTTATTAATTTTTAACGCCCCGATAGGCTTTTACGTATTTTAACATTTAAATGATTTTGTGTACAGAAAGAAAGTTTAAAGTTAACAAAAAAGAACATGATACATAGTAGGTATATAAGTGTAACATATTTATGATATATATGTATGTATAATAATGTTTAGGTGCATGACACAGAGAAGTTATAAGGGGAAAGGTTTTTAAATTGTAGATAAATTAAAAAAATAAATAAAAATAAAATCGTAATAGCCTGAACTACATGATACATAATGTTCAAGTGCATAATAAAATATAATATGAGTGCATGGCATTGTGCCAAAAATCTATGTGTTTTTATATTTCGGATGTCGTAAAAATGTATGAAATTGCGTAATATATAATACAGTGCATGATACAGAAAAATAAAAAAAGTGAAACAAGTTTTTGGATTGTAGATTAGTATTACGTGGATATTTATATCAATGAGGTTGTCTCCCACAACGAAATTTCATGTGTTTTACAAATATTGCATATCATATAAAAGTAATAAATGTTATATTTTAGGAGAATCTCGCCGGCCGGCCGATAAAACGTCACGGTACATAAAATGACTGGCGCGGCAGTATTCGGTACTGCCATTCGAATTAACTAGGTCATCTTTGGGGATATCGAAAAATTTATTTAAACACAAAAAAAAATTAGGGGACAAGGTCATTGCTATTGTTGTTAACAGCCAAAATGAAATAACTGCTTTGGCAAAACTTCGTTTTTGTAAGTTACCGTTGTTATTATATATTTTCCATCATAATAATTATTCTTATTTACATCATCGACTGGAAGATAATATCAGTATCGCCCTAATGAGAGATCACCGTTCGGATAAATTAAAAAATATATTATTACGTGCGTAGGTGTGTAAAAAAATGGAATTGCGTATACATTATCGAGGGTAAGAAACCAAAACAAGAAGGCCGGGGGGCTAGCTAGGCGTGCCGTCAATTTAAGTAAAAACATCAACAAAGTAAAAAGGTTCGGCTTGTTTACAAAAAACGAATATTTTGTAAGAGTATTTAGTTCGACCCTTTTTATAAATGTTTTGCAATTTGCTTACCGCAGTCAAAATAACGCGAAACAAATGTGGACGGCAGTGAACCAAAGCTGGTGCCAAAATGAGTGACTCGTAACTTTTCACGTTTGCACAAGTTGTGCTTAGTGCAAGTCTATTAGTTCTGACGTCAGTGGTAGACATTATTCAATTCCACCAAAACGAATAAAATATTGAATCTGTTAAAAATGGTACTTGCGTACACTACTTTATAAATTGTATTTTCAAAATAAGTTTCTGAAACATCTCCAAGACTCTCTGTGTTTCTTAGGGCCGGTTTTATAACCACCCGATACCATTTTTAACTAATATTTGGTCTACCGCCCGATTCCGCCGTTTTATAAATGTTCGTCGGATTACCGGTCGTTTGACAGCTGTCGGTTGTTGCCCGACGATCGCTTATTTGAAACCGTGAACAATTTTAATAAGAGAGACAATACATAATTTGCATTTGTGAATTGGATTCCTCATCGAGCAGTGAAAGTGATGACGAGCAAATGGAAATTATTCAACGCCAAAACAACAGGCGAATAACGGTCCGTTAAAGAAACGGTTCGTTACGTAACAGAAATTTGATGGTTCTAAACATTGTTGTTTGGTAATGCGGAAATTTCTAAAATAAAACTCGGCATTCGGAACATTTTCTGCTTTCCAGAAATAGCTCATTTCTTGTTATACTAATTGAATGGAATGCTTTTATTGTTTTTAACATGCTGTTTTATCTCATGCCGGCGTGTTGTCAAGTTTGCCACGTGGCGTGTGACCGTGCGGTAGTGTCTGCTTGTAAATCATAGAACCTTGGGTTCGCGTCATGACCTCGCTCAAAATTATACCGGATTTATAATATTTTGCAAATTAATAATATTTCCCTCTGTGCGTTATTTTAAGTAAAGTAATAATAATTGGATGATTTGGATCGCGCCGTTTTTGTGGAAAATCACCTCAAGGGCGCTGTATACTACTCGGTTTCGCTCACGTTTAAAATATGTTATCTTATTTAGTAATGAATTGATAAATATGGAACAAAAATCTAATGTCTTCTATTGTTTTTACACAGTGAATACTTCACGAATGAAAGAGATTTTTCTAAGCTCCATAGCTCATGATGGAAATGATCTAGCATAGTATAAATAAGTAGTTGCATTGATTCCTAAATTACAGACAGAATAAAACGTTAAAATTTCATGACGCCAGAGCTCGCTGTTCGTGCATTATTTGCTTTGATACACAAATTTTCTACTTTATAGTTAATTATTGGAAAAGATCACGATGGATGTGATGTTGCAAGCTGAAAATGGTATTTCATAATGTCAGAACACACCATTTGAGTGTTTTACCTGCTCCGTACAAACAGATTTCTACTCCATAGTTTGTTACTCTGTTCAATTTATGGAATACCATTAAAAAAAAATTTACGACTTAGAATTCCTAACCAGCTGTAAAATAACAATAAACTGAAAACTAACAGAACTTAATAATTAAATTATTTAAATTGATTGCATTTAAATTTTTTAATTATTTTAAAACACATCAATTACCTGCATCGTTTTTTTTTTTAATTTAAAATTTAGCTCTGCCATTTCCTTCAGTAGAGAATTTTTTTTATTTTCTTTGAAATGTTCTGTGGAGTTGCAAAACGTGCTCTGGAAAATTTTTCTGGTTTTGATGCTTTTCCAAGAAGTGTTTGAAATAAATTGAAAGTTAATATGATATTGATATTTTTCGCTAAATATCACAGGATATTGTATCATTATTTAAATATTACGCATAAATAAATTTTTATATCCAAAAGGTGTTCAACAATTTTTCTTGATTATGTCTGGATTTCCAAAATTACAAGAGCGGGTTTTGCAACTCCACGGTAAATGACTCAAATGGTAAAATATTTTATTCAACCATTTCTGGCAGTGTAAACAAAGAGAAGTATTTATTTATTTTAGTTCCTTGATTTACACTTCAGTGTGTTCATCTCTTCTGCATCTGTTCATCTGCTGTGTCATTCTCCTGATTTCCTTTGTCTGTGTCTAAATCTGTCTTGGCCCATTCCTGGAGGATCCTACTGTAAACACCTCTTTCTGCAGGAAAATAGATGAACTATTAATTTTACTATAGAATGTATCAATCGTTTATAATTGAAATTAAAGTGGCTCGCACACACCATTTTTGATCCATTGTGAATCGGAATTATTACTTTAAGAAGAAGAACGTACGAAGCTGCATTATCAAATGACAATCTCCAAAAAATATCAAATAATTTAGGATTTTGATTCAATTTTTTCCACCTTGAGTTAAAATTCAATGTAACGTTTATATATAATAAATGATATATTTATAAATGAATGAATTAAAAATTATTTTAAATATTATATACTCACCGCTTCTCAGTATGTTCACATTATCAAAACAATACAACACATTTAAATAAATCAATTAAGACAACCTTGTCAGTTAAATACGAATAAACACATTATAAATGTGAAAACCTCACAGAATTTAGAATTTTAATTGTTTTCTAACTAAATCAGTTTTACCGATAATAAATCATTACCCATCCAAATTTAAAAGGAGTGGGAGTAAATTAAATCATATAAATAAGTCGTCACAATGTGGATTAACCACCGTTTGAAAATGGCCTTAAACGCCGAAACAGCTGTCACAATAATAACATCTAAAAATACTTGCTGAACTTAATAACATTATTAAATTTGATTTACATTCAATTTAAAAAATAAAAAAAATCTACGAGTTCTACGAATTAAACACAAAAACAATTAATGCTTTGTATTCACCACTTTATTAACATACACGGATATCAAGATGTTTCGAAAGCGATGCTTTCTTCACCATATATTCTATATATTCCTTATGAAGAAAGCATCGCTTTCGAAATATGTAAAGTGGTGAATACAAAGTAATTTTTAATTCATTTATTAATAATGTCGCCACAAGTGAATACCAATCTTTTGAAGAAATTATAATAATATATTTGTTTGCATTCCTTTTTGCCTGTAGTAGTTTTTAAATGTTTTTGGTTTTATTTCATGAAACTGGAATTCAAGCATCCAACATTCTACATTGAGATATTCATCATGTTTTTACTGACTCCATAAATGGAGGACTGAACGCGGTTGCCACTAACAAAAAATTATCCAAAAAAGCGAAGCTAGCAGTCCACAGCGGAGCGCTGATATTTCAACCCTGATGTATGGCAGTGAGGCATGGAATTGGCAGAGAAAGGATGAAAGTAGACTGAATGCTGTAGAAGTGAGATCCCTGAGGCGTATGTGTTGTAAACCATTTATGACCATGTGAAAAATGTTGAGATTCGCAAAGCATGCAAGCCTGATGTGAGCGTAATGAGTAAGATTAAGAAAGGGACACTTAGATGATTTGGGCATTTAGAGAGGTTGACGGGAGAATATATTACTCTAATGTGAATGTAGGAAGAGGCCGGGGATGCCCGAGGAAGACATGGCACTATCAAGTGAACCAAATACTTGAGTCGGGCCATGTCAAGAGTCGGAATAACAGAAGAGTATGTATGAATGTTGCAAGGAATGTGTTCCAAGAGTGAGCTGTTTGGCGGTCTGTCCTCTCTGCCCACCCATGCGGTGAAACGGTGTAATGGTTAATTAGTTAGGTTTTTTCCATTGATTACGATATAATCATGAAATTTTTGGTGTTAGGTCAATAGCTCAATCAATGTAAAAAATAATAAGCAGAAGTGTGTCATTTATAGAAAATGGTGACACTTACCCCCGTAGCGCAGTCATCCCCTGCAAGCATTCTTTATAGAGGTACAGCATAAAATGCATGCTGTGTTACTCAAAACGACTGACATGGTCTTCCAGGGTTAATAATAATAATAATAAGAGTAAATTTCTATAGTGCAGTTTTGTGTAGGTTCACCTCAAGTGCGCTTTCTACTAAGTAACCCAACCTAATATAATTGTAAAATAACAGATATATATATATACATAGTATATCTGTTACTATAATATATATATACATGCAAATTAAAAGTATGACATAAAATATTCATGAGCAGGTATTATATAACAATTTAGAAACTAAGGGTATAAATAATAAAATATCATGTAGGTACAAATAACAACAGAGTAAGATAAAATTATATGATATATTATATACATGGTTTTTCACTGAATACTAAGGGAATTAAATAACTAGGGGAGAAAACCGCAACTAAATAAACTATGGAGGATTAACAGAAAAAATGTCCTGAAATTCTGTTTCTACGCACATGTATTTATGTTTTATATCAGATAGGATTTTTTGAATAATTTTGTTTTTAATACCCGTTTGAACTCTGCTAAATTCTGGATGTTAGCAATATTTGGGGGGACCTTATTCCAGATGACTTAATATAACCAGAGAGGTTAAGGACTTTATATTTGAGCGCACTATTATTCTTAAATATTTAATACACAATTCTATTGGCATTTAGCTCTTTTGTATTGCATTCAGAATTCAAAGCTCAGTGCTTAGATATTTATCATAATATTAAATTCATCATCATTTATAAGAAGGAGTTTAAGCATTTCTATGTTATTCAACGTTCTATGTTTAGTAATTTCTCATAATAAAAGACAAGATAAATGTTTCACGAAATTGCGATTTAATTTAATTTCTTTTGCATCTAACCTTCTACGTTTATAATTTGTACAATTAAAGACACCTGGCCCCCTAGCACACAACATTAAAAAGGTTTAATCGATAATGTCGGTAAATTGTCATCGTTCCTGAGCAAGGCTGCAGATCACCAACGACCAAACAACAGTTAACCTCAACGAAAATAAGCATATTTAGTTGATATGTTTTTTTTTATTGTTAATGATCTGAAGTCCAGCTCGGGAACGATAACTAGTTATAAATCCTTTTTCGATGTTCTGTGCTGCGGGCCTAATCTTTGAAAAATGACACCTATACAAAAGTTGATAATTAGTCATTTATTTACTTTTATGTATTTCTGTTTATACAAATGACAAATAGCTATTAGTAAATTAGAATTGTGTCAATATTGACAGTCTGTAGTCGGAACTGCAATATTCTATGTATGTTGTGACAATATAAACACTGGTGTTGGGTTCATACAAATATGACCTAATACATTATGTGACACCGAATATTATATTTCATTTTGGTCACATTAGGAAAACACTTCCCATGTGAGTATCCTCTTCTGGTAGATATATATCATTAGACTAGCAATAATATTTATTTCACATCCTTCGTGTTAAATTTTTTTAGAAAATGATTGAATTACATTTTTTTACTCTGCTCTGCTCATTTTACTATACAAAAAAATCTTTGTTATTGTGACAAAAAATGCACAGAATTCATACTGCAAAAAGTCACTCATTAAAATCATAAAAATTTGCATCTTTCGCATGTTACATTATATTTATGAATGTCATTTCTCCACAAATGTTGTGCGAAAATGTATTCAAATATATATTTTTAATTGTCCTGACATCTGTGGTCTAGTAGCGTTTCTAATGGCCTGTGGCGGGTTTGGTGTGTTTCCTCACTATATTCTTAGTTCTATTATCCAATAGATGGCGCTAGTATGTACTTTTATGCACAATAATATAAACACCACCTGTTCATAGTATTTTGCGTAAAAGTACATACACAAGCTGCCGTGTGCGGAAACAAAATGTTTGGTCTAAAAATTAGGGATCATTTTTGTTAACAAATCAAATTTCTTAATGTGTGTCTTGGATTTCTCACACAACAGACTTATTGATAAATATTTTTGATGAATATTGGTTTCTTGATTATAATTAACACTTTTTTTCCGGGAGGTCCTTAATGATTATATGATTTCATATAAATCTGCCATTATTTGATAATCGTGACGTGAAATTCCGTTCATAATTTTGCATTAAAATCACATTCAATCACAATTAAAGCCTCACGATTCTATGTATTATTCCAGGCTGTGGACCCATTCATTTCACGAAAATGAGATTTATTAATTTGGACTTTCACGTTTCATAATTATTAGTCACGAACTATTTAACGCAATGAAAAGAATCGTTTATCCACTGTTTCTACAGTTTTTTTTATTATTATTTATTTATCTAGAAAACAGGTAAATACAACTGCGCTGTATAAATCATATAAATAAACTATTATTATTATTATTACCTGACGGCTGTTAAATATGCTGTTGTAAAAATATTTTTTGCCTACCTTTGTATTCATTGTATTATGAACATTTTGTATAATAGATGGATAATTACATTTGATGCTAAATTTAAGATATAAAAGAAATCACCATTTTAGTCACCATCGCAGCAATTAAAGTAGACTTTCATCAATAATTGTTTTTTGTGTTTAATTCGTACGACTCCATTTTTTTAATAAAATTTACTGTAAATCAAATTTAATAATGTTATTATTAAGTTCTGGAAGTATTTTTAGTTTTTATTATTGTGACAGCTGTTTCTGCTTTCAGGGCCATTTTCAAACTGCTGTTAATCCACATTGAGACGACTTACTAATACGGTTTTATAATCATTATTTTTAAAAACCCGTCCAAATTAGAATGGAGTGGGAGTGAATAAAATCGTATAAATAAGTCGTCACAATGTGGATTAACCACAGCTTGAAAATGGCCTTCAACGCCGAAACACTTGTCACAATACTAAAAATAAAAATTGCTTTTAGAACTTAATAATAACATTATTATATTTGATTTACATAAAATTTAAAAGAAAAATCATCAAATTTGGTTTTAATCAAATCGTCGACTAACGCCATTTTGATTTTGAACAGTCCCCGTAACCTTTCAGACCTGAATTAAAACTGACAATTATAAAACATATTTTATGGTTGTTTGATTCTTGTTAAGGGTAAAAGATACGTAACACCCACTCACAGATGGCGCTAATTGAAATACTTACGAAAAAACGCTTTTAAGATATAATGCTTTTAAATATTCAAATGCATTGCTTGTTGACGGATGTACTACTCAAGGAATATAAAATTGAATAAATTTTTATTGTAGGTTTAAACCTCAAGTCCTTGAATAAACTTATAAAAATACATCATATTATTGTAAAACTAACATAACATGTATTTAATTTCGTATGCCGTATGTACACCCGCCAGCAAACAATTCATCACAATATTTAAGCATTACGTGCTAAAAGTGTTTTTCTTCTAAAATATTTAAATTGATGCCATCTGTGAGTGCGTATCACGTTATTTGTTATTACGTATTTGAAAAATTCGGTGTGGTTTTTTTTTTGATACCTATTTTTGAAGTTATTGTTGCTTTTATTTTGAAAGAATAGTATGACTCCAAGGGCGTGCTTCACTTAAATTGACAAATCAAGCACTGTATAAAATAAATACAACATTTGTTAAATGAAATAAAAATTAAAAAAAATAAACATTTAAATTAAATAATAAAATAACGCATTCAAAGTTTACTTTAAACAAAACAATTTAAATGGCGCGGAAGTCGAGATTAAACACAAAAATGACTTTTATAAATATAAACATAGCTACCGCCTGAACGAGTAGCTAAAAACAAATGAAAAAATAGCGCGCAGACAATAATGGCAGCTTTGGAAAACGAAAACCGCAAATTTTTATTCCCTCTAGATAGGGGGGAAAACTTGTGAAATTCATGTGTTTTTTTTTTCAAATATATTTACGGTGCGAAAGGGTTAAACGTCGATTCTCGGTGCGTTTCACCTTTCAATTTAATTCTGTCAACTAATAGCATAACAATATGACCGTTATTCTTGAGAACTTGATTTGTCAACTCACAATTTGATCATAAGGTGAAACGGGTCGAAACAGGTGAAAAATTCGCCATTATGGACCGTTCAAATGTCAAATATTCAAAATGGCGCCGATCGACCATTTGATTGTCATCAAATGACCATAGTTTGAAACTCCCCAAACTAACAAGGTGAAATTAAGAAAAAATCTCTAGTGAACGCGTTAAACAAATATTTACCAAAATAATGACGACTTTACCGACTAAGAAATATGAAACCTCAAATCTCATGGATCATATTTGTATAATATGTCAGTTTCGTATGTGATACGACCGCTCTATTATATTCAAATGATCGGTTGGTGTGGCGACTCTACGCTTCTCGCAAGCCAGCTGATGGGACGTGATCCGAATATTGATATTATTATTCACATTAGGTGTGACTTACGCCATTATCCACCAATTTATTAATCCAAACCTTTGCTAATAAAATATTAACGATCAAATAGGTAATAATAATTAAATAAACCCGTTTTCGAAAATTCATTAGCAAAACCTACCTGTTTAAATTAATTGATTTTATGTTTTGCTTTTTTAACCTTTAAGTTGTTTATTGAGATGCGATCCATGGGAACTACATTAACCCCAGCACTCTATCCAAGGAGCATAGGAAATCATTGGAATAACTTGAAAATCGGTAATTACGTTCACTAAATGCTCAGAGAGTAAACGTCTTTCAAATTAACATTTAATGGGACTTCAACACGACTGGTTTGCCCGATACTGACTAAAGCCACCGGGTCGAAAGGTCCGACCATTCGGTCGTCCGACCAGGTCAAGTCTATCAACTTTAGGAAACGACGATTGGATGCTCGAAACTAACGACGCGGTGGCTTTTGCCACTATCGGGAAAACCAATCGTATAGAAGGCCCATTAGGCTAATATTTCTAGGCCCAGGAACCTCAGAGAGAGTGAACGTCTTTCGGGTTAACATTCAAAGCTAATATTTTTTGCCCATAAGCCTTACAGAGTGAACGTCTTTCCGGTTAACATTCAAAGCTAATATTTTTTTGCCCATAAGCCTTACAGAGTGAACGTCTTTCCGGTTAACATTCAAAGCTAATATTTTTTGCCCATAAGCCTTACAGAGTGAACGTCTTTCCGGTTAACATTCAAAGCTAATATTTTTTTGCCCATAAGCCTTACAGAGTGAACGTCTTTCCGGTTAACATTCAAAGCTAATATTTTTTGCCCATAAAACTTACAGAGTGAACGTCTTTCCGGTTAACGTTCAAAGCTAATATTTTTTGCCCATAAACCTTACAGAGTGAACGTCTTTCCGGTTAACGTTCAAAGCTAATATTTTTTGCCCATAAACCTTACAGAGTGAACGTCTTTCCGGTTAACATTCAAAGCTAATATATATTTTTTAATCATTGAAGAAGATAATATTAACACATCCCAAATGAACCACGAAACCGAAAAAAAACAGAAAATAAAAAGATTTCAGTCGTATCTGGGACTCGAACCCAGGACCTCTACCTATCCGGGGTAACCGCTTAACCAACTTAGCTAATGAGACCAGTTCAATTTACGCCATCTACACCGATATCATACTTCAAGTTCAAGATTTGTTAATAACATTAACAAATATAATTATTATAATTTTTCGGTTTCGTGGTTTATTTGGGATGTGTTAATATTATCTTCTTCAATGATTAAATATTACAATGAGGTTTACAAATTTCAATAAGTTATAAAAAATAAACTAATATTTTTTGCCCATAAACCTTAGAGAGTGAATGTCTTTCCGGTTAACATTCAAAGCTAATATTTTTTGCCCATGAACCTTAGAGAGTGAACGTCTTTCGGGTTAACATTCAAAGCTAATCTTTCTGGGCCCACAAACCTACCTACCTACCTACCTACAACAACTATTTTCAACCTATAAATCTTTAGAAGTTAGGCTATATATACGCAATAATTTCCAATAAGAAAGAACAATTTTGAAATATACCGCTACCGTGATGTTTTGATTCCTGGAACTTACAATATGGCATATTGTTTTTTTTATTATTGCTAAATGGATATATTTTAAAACTCCTTAGCCCACAATCGAAATGTTGCTTGCAGCAAGCATCACTGTTTTCAGGGAGTTATTAACAATATAGTGTGCAATTAAGAAATATGTACAATAATCTAAATAACGTGGGAAGACATATGGTAAAACTAGTAAACAAATCAAATAGTTACTGTGGGTTATGCCCTTTTCCTTTTCCAATGGATAAACAATTGTATTGATGTGTTGCATCGGAAATGTCAGGTTCGAACCGAACACATCATTATAATATTATTATGGAAACTTGCGTGAGTATTTTATGCGTGTAATACGAAGAAAGTTTACTAACCCGAGTGTGTGTAGAGGTATACACAATACACAGGGTTATTCAAAATGATGGACTCAATTTCGTGCCGCTATATTTCCCGAATTATACGTTATACGTGAATGATCTACATAGCAATTGAATAGCGTTTTAATTCGTCACAAAGATTCGTTGAAAATCACTTTAGAATTACTAGACTTGCCCTAAGTACCATTTCGACGGCTGGAAGCAAAGGTCACGTGACATCCATTTTGGAACCAGTCTAGTTCACTGCCGTCCACGTTTGTTTCGCGTGATTTGTACTGCGGTAAGCAAATTACAAAACATTTATAAAAATGGTCAAACTAAATACTCCGTGTTTGTAAACAGGCAGAATTTTTTTTTTTTTTACTTATTTGCCGTTTTACTTAAATTGGCGGCACGCCGAGCTCGCCCCCTAATTTGTTTTCTTCCCCTTGCGCGTTAGGGCATTTCTATGTAATATTTACTCTGTCAAAAATAACGAATCGTTAAAATTCTACCATGAACGTTCATCGTAAAAAAACACTTATTAAAATACGCTAGTAAATACATTATTTTCTTCTACGAATATACCTGCGTTCAAACTCTCTATCTCGAACATAAATATCAAATTAATTGGACAATAATGTATGTTTAATTTCCCAATAAATTTTGTCGAACAAAACATCTCGTGTTTTTGCACAAATTATTGATTATGTGTATTTCAAACATCGAACAAATTTTTAAATTTGTGTTCAAAAATGACATCCAATAAATAATTATTCAAACAAGACGCAAAGAAAGAAAGGTGCGGCCAATCAGCGACACTTCTTACAGAGTTTATTATAACGTATTATACTTGCGTGAGGCTCACGCAACTTGTGTGGGACGTATGGTGAATTCATTACAACTTATTTGCTTACTCAACGTAGTAAATATTATGATGTTAATTTTTAACAAATTTTATTTCATCATCAGTTATTTTGACAAATTGACATACGAGTATGTCTTTATTCATCCATACTCATTCTTCTTTTCTTCTCTGTATATAAAAAAAATGTTAGTTTCGCTGAAAATAGCACAGTTTGTTCTTATTACTGCTGGGAAGAAGGTTTAGAGAGTAGTTTGCATGAAATCCAATATGTAAAACTGTTGCTATAACGTTTTAAAATTAGTATGAAAACATTGTACCCGTCATGTTGTATTGAGGTTAGCCCATAGATATACCACTCTGGTTAGCCGCAGATTACATATTAAAAAAAAAGGTTTGTTTTAGTAGAATATTTTCAAAATGTAAACACAAGTAGGTACCTCCTTAAGAACTTTATTATTTCGATGTGTTTTGAAAAAATAAATGTTTCTTTGTTTAGAGATAGTAATAGTCGTCACAAGGCATTACTTTCCCTGTAAAATCAATTATGGCACCCAAACGACAAGCAAGAATTCACAACTTCATAACTTGCAACCCTGAGTCCGGAGTCAAGGAGCTTACCGCTCTGACCGCCACAGAGGTCATCTGGAGGTACTCATACTACTTTCATCCTTCTTCTGCCAATTCTATATTGTCAGACCGGTCCAAGGTTATGGCTTCCCACTGCGGCGTCGCGGGGTCAATCCTCGGTTAGGTAAGCCCTCCATCATTGCACAAGCTACATTTTCTACTTATAATGATGGTAGTAGGAGAAATTCAAATGTTATCAGGTTATTCGTAGCCTGGGAATGTATGGCTTTCTTTAAAAAAATAAGAAAAAACCTACTATTTATTTAATGTTTTCATACAAAGCAATTACTCTGTGATTTCACATATTATTAAATAAAACAAACACTTTCTATTGAATCACTAATTTGTTTTTAATTTATCACCAACTGGTTTCGCTTATCCCAAGCTTCGTCATGGTAAAATTGAAAACTAAAAAAAATTATTGAGTGAGCGTATACATGGGTGAGACATAAAACAAAACAGAGTAAGAGGGAGACACAATATAAAATCAAACAATAGAACAGTGAGACAGAGATATGGTTTCATCTAATAGAATGGGACAACATATAAAAGCGAAAGAGAGAGAACGTCAAAGGAGGGAGGGATTAAGAGGAAGTCGGAAATTTTGAGTTAACGGTAAATATATCTACATATTAAACACAAATCTATACTTAATTTACATCGCACAGAATGACATAATGAATATTCCTAAATTTAAAACTGCTTTTGGACAAAGGAATTATAAATATCTCTCCACTAAGCTATATAATTCACTTCCACCAGTCATTAAAAAAAGAGAAAAGGCAAATGATTTAAAAAATCAAATCAAAACCTGGCTCAAAGAAATCAAAGAGGAATTATCCAGCATCTTGCAAAGAACGTCGTAGGAGCTTAAAAACGATCATCTTTTAAATACAACCTGGTCCGCCTCGACACAGGAACCCCTATTGAGGAGGACTAAGAAAAACATTACAAATTGTCTTATTGGCTTTGTAAAATTTTATAAACTGAATGAAAAAATATAACATTATCGTTTTTCTTTCAACTAACGAACAAGAATTTATAAAATAGACGAATCGGTAACCAGTCAATTCCTTGATTCTGCGAGTAATAAAAATAATATAAAATAATGTTGCCAATATCTAAATAATATCTTTATGCATATTATAGATCTCGAATGGCTGGGTCTGGGGTCGCCCATTTTTGCATACCAAACGCATTCTGAAATACGCTAAATGACTTCGCATTTCGCTAGCGGAGTTTCCAGTTTTACAGGATATTTTGCATAACCAGCCTCGGCCAGATCCTAGAGATGGTCCTCTCAATATCACATACCCAATTCGAAATCATTTTACTGATGTTGATTTTAGATTTTAGCCGGTTTGTCTGATTAATTATTATTGTAGTTCAGGGTGGTCTAGATCGGGAAAACGGCAATATTCGGAAGATTATAGAAATATTTTGTCCATGGTCGGATAATCGAAGATTTGATAATGCGGAATGCCGTTAGTTGAAAATTAGAAAATCAAGAATTGGATAATCAAAAATTGGATAATCAAGAATTGGATAATCAAGAATGGGATAATCAAGAATTGTATGATCAAGAATTGGATGGTCAATAATTGGATATTTGACCATTTTAGAATCAATAATTGAGGTTTGGATAGTCGAAGATTGGATAGTCTTGACTGATCTATAGTTGGATAGTTGTCCCGGTAAAACAGAGGTCCTGGGTTCAGTTTCCAGATGCGACTAATACCTTTTCTGTGGGTTTTTTCGGTTTCGTGTTTCATGTAGGACTTGTTAATATTATCTTCTTCAATGATTAAATATTACAATGAGGTTTATAAGCTTCAATAAGTTATTGAAATAAACTATTAATATATTCTCTCCATGGATTTAGGAAGGAACTGGTACGTTCATTTATTAAGTTGGACAGATAATCAGCGGAAGATGATAACAAAGTGACCATTTTCAAATATTCATTGCACAATTCATACCCGAACTTGAAAGACTACACAGGCGGGTTGCCTTTGGTCATAGAGAAATGCACGCCATTGGTATGTACATAATATTATATGAACTTCATAAAAAAATTGATGTTAAGTGACTAAATTGATATGTAGTTTATTCGATACGGATTAATATTTTTTCACACTCGCAGTTTTTTCGCTTTTTCTTTACTCGCAAGCGATATTTTCTTTCGACGTTTTTCAGTAGATGTAAGAGAACATGAATTGAGTTAATGAACCTAATCATAATTGCTAGTAACATTTAAAACTAGTAAATAAATTATATCACTTGAGGTCTGCCGCTGAGAGCTCCACTGTTACCTCCTCTTTCAGTTACGTGCTTGGATTCTGAAAAAGAGGGAGAGATCACGGAGTACTTATCATCGGTATGCCCGTTCAAATTAAGTCCAATAATCGTATGTTATCAACAATAATGAATATATTCTGCAACCTTAAGGAATGTCATCCAACATCAACACATCAACAACCTTCTAATAGGCTTTACGTGGTTGGGCGACACGTCCCCAGCAGCCAGCGGTTGCTAAGCAACAGGTTTGCCTCTAACGTGAGATGTGTGACCTCTAACCTGCGTTTAATTTGCAGTTAAAAGGCAACTAACCTGTAAATTATAATCCATGAACATATTATGCATTGAATGTAATTCCTTATTCGCGGGCGTCAAAAAAACTCCTTGTTTTTTTATAACATCCTAAAAAAATTGGCTAGAAAGACGAATCATTTTACCCCCCAATATAACCAAATCACCATATCGACTGTCACACAAATACATACAAATAAATCACTTTATTTATGTCAAAATAATTATTTGTTTACAAAATATGTTTGGCAAATTCAGAATAATTATTATTACTTAAACACCCTAGGTGCTCCTTAAATCTAGTCTTTCCTATATAAAAAAAGTTACAACCGTTACAAATTATTGTATAGACTACCGAATTATTTAAAATATCATCTCTTCCCCTGTTATAATGTCTTCAAACGATTGGTATTCACTTTGTGGCGTCATTATTTTTATATTTATTTTTTATTCAATTTTACAAGAGAAAAAATACAATTCAAAAAGTCCCGATAAACTACTTTTTTGTAGTTTGTCTAACGGGTGCTTGTTATTTAAAACATAAAAATTACAGACAAGGTTACAAATATGTAAAATAAAAACATAAAAAAACAATGTATAGAATAAAAACACTAAAAAAAACATATGTAACAAGCTTAAAACATAAATATTTATCAAGAATATTACTCTAAAATATTTCTGCAAAAATATATTTAAAAAATGAATAAAATAAAAACAAGAATAGGAAGTAAGATTTGTACAGCGCCCTTGAGGTGATTTTTCACAAAAACGGCGCTATAAAAATCATCCGATTATTATTATTATTATAAACGAAAGCAATAAATCATAAATAAAATAATATTTTTATTTTAAAGATTAAACTAACGTTTATAAGAGCTTATATATAACCTGCCGTAGCTCAGTGGTAGAGCACTTGTCCGGTAAACAAAAAGTCGCGGGTTCGTGTCCCGTCGGCAGCATGTATTTTTTCTCGGAAGGTTATTCAATTTGTATGATTTTTCAGGTAATAATTATTGCTTATAATATTTCCTTATTTCTAATATAAATAGCTCCTAATAAATGAATTGAAGGATATACTTTGGATTTACCACTTTATTAATATACACAGATATCTACATATTTCGGAAGCGATGCTTTCTTCATCAGGAATATATAGAATACTAAAAATAATAATGTCAAGTATAGACAAATGATAAAAATTAGAACACAATAATATAAGAATAGACACATTATAAACATATACATAAATTGATTAAGGTAGGTTTTTAATATAAATTTGTTATTCATTGTTTTATAATAATTTTTTATTAACATTTTTGATTAATTACGTGCCTACTTAGTCTCAAAATTTACAAATTCATACTACATCCATATACATATATATAAAAAATCAATGTAAGTTTGTTTGTTTGTTTTGCCTGACGATATTATAATTAAAAAAAGACAATATATAATTTGCATTTGTGAATTGGATTTTCTAACGAGCAGTGAAAGTGATGACAAGCGATTGGGGGAACTACTCAAGATATAAAAAAAACGGACGGATAACGGTCCGTTAACGTGTTCGTTACGTAACAGAAATTTGGTAAATCTATATATATAAAAATCAATGTAAATTTGTTTGTCTTCGATTTTCTCGAAAATTACCGGACCGGTTTCGCTGAAAATAGCACAGTTTGTTCTTAGACCTCTATGATTTAGATATATTTTGAAAAAATAAACGTTTTTAATGAAATAAAATATTGAAATGAATGTTTCTTTATTTGGAGATAGTTACTTTCGCTGTAAAATTAATTATGGCACCCTAATGACAGCTAGTTGTTTGTAAAATAAACAATTTTGTGTTTCTCCTGTAAAGTTGGTAAAATGAACTTAGGTGATAATGGAGATAACCTATATTATAATAAATATATCAAGTTTATGAATCGGGTCCTATGAAAATATTTTTATACTGCCAACTCATAAGTTACTTAGAAAACTCAAGTAGAGATTGCGCCACTTGCGCGCGCCGCTCGCATAAGGACGGTTTCAGCAGGTAGATATAACCCCCGGTGTTCAGTGGTCAGGTATCGCTTCTCGGCCTGTTGGCTAAGATCAAAGTGTAGTATCTGTTCTTATCAGCTTAATATCTGATAGTTCCCGCAATGCGGGACCAGTATATTAAACTGATTTTTGGAATGTGACGGGATGTTCGGGGCTTGCTCCACTCCTGTCGCGGGTTGGCCCGGCATTGCAGTGCCGCCGGGATCGGCCCATCTTAAACATATCAAAATAAATGACGCCGACGTCACTGACCTCGCCGTTTCGTTTCGACTATTGTATGAAGGGTCTTCAGAATACTTTATCTTACCTTGGTACAATAGGTACAAGTATAAAAAGAACCTGGTAAAATTACCGGTTACAAATTATTAGCGATGGGTCGTACGAGTACTTTCTGTTACTGGATATAGTGGATATTAATAGGTACAAGTACAAAAATGCATGGTAAAAATAGTGCGTACAAAGTACTGTCAGATATTTAATACCTACTAATACTAAGAATGTCAGGACGAGGGCTGTCAGGAGACTGGGTACTGGGGGACCCTGGGTGAGTACTGAGTAGTGTGAGCACTGAGGAGGAGAGTTGAGGGAGCAAGCAGGAATACAGACTAAAGAGGGTGTACAAAATAAATAATGTTTGCAAGAATTTTATTTGATTGTTGACACGCAAATATTTCAAGAAGTAAAATAGTCATCCCACACGGTACTTGTTTTTCTCGCAGACATTTTAAATTAATCAGTATACTTTATTTTATCAATTAAATAAGAGGTGACATGTTTTAATAGTCTATAGCGAGCTAAAAAGTATTCAGCAGATAACGCGAACGTACTTAAACTGAAATATGAGGACTCACGATCACGAGTACAGCCATCCCTACCTTAGGTAAAATACTCCCGTTGTCCTCATTCCTCGTACAACTTTCTAATAGACCAGAGCGAGAAGGCAGCAGTATTTTAAAGTACGAGTACTGCAATATAAAAAATTACCTAGGAACCAGGTATTTTGAAGATTCGTCGCAACTACAAAGTATGACTTGAATGTACTCAGTACTTTTACTGGGTACGATAAATACGCTTCTAATCTATTCAGAACAATCAGAACCTTATAAAATAACTTTTTTCTTGGAATAGTGAGCGGACTGAGCAGCAATCGGCGTCGCACTGCTCTATCCACCTGTCGCCGTCTCAGGGCACAATGGTTACCGAGCTCTGTCGGAATCACTAGTTACTAGTAAATGTTGTGATTTGTCATGACTAGACATCTGGTTATTATGTAGTATATACTAAAAAAATACGCTAATAATACCATCATTGTCTCAAAATTTACAAATTCGTACTACATAGTTTATAAAATAAGCAATTTTGTGTTTCTCCTGTAAAGTTGCTAAAATGAACCTAAGCTATAATGGAGATAAGCGGTATTTTAATAAATATGTCAAGTTTATGAATCACGTTATATAAAAACATTTTTATATTTCCAACTCATATGTTATTTAAAAAACTCAAGTAGAGATTGCGCCACTTGCGCGCGCCTCTCGCATAAGGACGGTTTCAGCAGGTAGATATAAGCCCCGGTGTTCAGTTGGCAGGTATCGCTTCTCGGCCTGTTGGCTAAGATCAAAGTGTAGTATCTGTTCTTATCAGCTTAATATCTGATAGTTCCCGCAATGCGGGACCAGTATATTAAACTGATTTTTGGAATGTGACGGGATGTTCGGGGCTTGCTCCACTCCTGTCGCGGGAGTTAACTACCCCAGCTGACCTTCACCTCCAAGAAGACAACACAGGACGCCCCGTACTTCATTCCTCACTTCATCTTGTCTAGTAGATAAAATAGTGCATTGAACTCTCAAATAAGATTACATTATCTAGTTCCGTCTTATATCGATGCATATGTACTCAATACAAAACGTCAACATCCGTTGCGTAACTGATAATACTATTTTGTTGTTTTGTACCAAATAAACTTTAGATATTAGATTAATCAGGACAGCTATACAAGTGGCTGCCTCACCCTAAGTGAATTAATCTATCTTGTCGAGTGAATCCAAGCAGTTGCTTGTCGTATTGCTCACATGATAATTCCTTTTGAAATTGTACGTTACTTGTTGTATTTTAAATGTTATAAAATAAAGGATAATTAAATTCAAATATTGTTTAATTATTTGAATCAAAGTGAACAAGAAAAGTTAACTGGCGCCCAGTACGTGGGTCATAAAATTCGGGGAAGCTGTTAAACTTGGCCGTAGCCAGGACTCCCTAGGTGTTTTTAAATACCTCAACGCGAAGGACCAACCAAAAAAAAATCGTTAACTGTGACAACATTCATGTAAGTACATTTTTCAATTGTTCGTCTATCCCATCCGTACGATAGATCCTTTCCCTACCTTATCCAAAAGGTTAGAGATAAAATCCATAAAAAAAATAAATCTTTTTATAAAATGGCACAGCCAAACGAGAGATCCGCTCTCCAATACTCAGAGTCGATTCTGGAGTATGACGGTTCTGCGCAAGATATTAATTTGTTTATAAAATCAGCTAGGGGTTACATTGCACGAAACGGCAATACCCCAAGCAATGTCGAAAGAGTACTTTCGAGATTGCGCGGCAAGGCATTACATGTGATCCTTATGAACGATCACGAAAATAATATCGAAAAAATTTTGGAATCGTTAAAAATTGAATGTGGTGACAACAAGTCGGTCACATTACTTCAGACCGAACTAATTAACTTCAATCGGGGAAATAGAGATTTCGGAACCCTGATTCATGAAATGAATCAAATATTATTTTCAATAAAAATTAAAATTTCGGACCAATATGGACCAGCGAGTGCGCAGCTCCTAATGGAACCATATAAAGACACGGCACGTAATACGTTGTTAAATTTTTTACCCACACATATTAAATGTGCAAATCTAACAAAAAATTACGACACCCTGTGTGTTGAGATACGTATGTTGGAGGCGCATGGTGAACTCCACTGTAATAGAACATTTAATAACCCACAATATAATCCAAACGGTCATAGAACGAATCATACCAATTTTAATAATAATAATAATTATAAACCGTGGCAACACAATAACTTCACGAACAACAAACCCGGACAGAATTTCGGGGTTCGAAATAATAACATGCAACAACAAAATAATTCTAAATATCTAGGAAACCCACAACGCCGTAACGAGGATGTTAGTATGAAGACAGCGCCTATGCCACGCTCGTTCAAAGGCCCAGTCATAGACTTGGGTAATGGACGTACGGCACAGGAGCTATTCCAATGTGATCACGGAGGCCAGGATTTTTGGGCGAACGAAGAAGATCCCCAAAAAACCTCGTCCAACTAAACCACATTCATTAATTTATTTATTGTAATGGACTTCCATATGTAGAAGCTCCATAAAACATAAATTTTTAATCGATACTGGTAGTTCAAATCATTCAGGCTCTACTCATATATATATATTTTTTTTTGCAACTAAATTAACAAAGAATTTTCGGTACGAACGGCGCACACCATAACGACCCATAGAGGTACGGTTGTGACGCATTTTGAAAAAAAAAAAAACAAAACTCCAACAAAGCAAGTTCAACTATTCCATGTAATGGACATAATCGAACTTGATGAATTATTGGAGAATAATGAACGTGGCTGCACAAATCATGTAGCCGACTTATTATCTAGAGTAGAGATCCATCATAGTGAGGTTAGTGATGATCAAGACTCGTTACGAGTAGAAATCACTTAGGATGCCCAGAGTGTCGCGGACACCATGCATAGCCATGTGGACGATAATGGAGGAATCCCGATTCGTCACAAGCATCCACCCCCAAGTATGAATAGGATATTTACAGAATCGAGTAATCAGGCATTACGTAAATTGAAAACAAAAGAAGCAGGTACGGATCATGTTTGGTGTATCCCCCTCGATAATGCGCGATGTATATTTTTAAATTATGAAAAATATTTAAACAAGAATAAATATGCGGTAATTATCAATGACGACAAGTTATACCAAATCGTCAGTAAATGTTGTAGAAAAGAACTGATTACAGTTATATTTTAATTACAATATATTTATAAGAAATAATAATATAACCTTACCTAATGTAGGCTTAGAACGTTTAAAATATTTAATTGACCATAATAAAGCATTGATAGATAACCTTTTTGTAACTAGACATAAACGAGGTCTTATAAATGGTATCGGGTCGGTAATTAAATTAATAATGGGAAATTTAGATGATAATGATATGAATAAGATAACGCAACAAATGGAAAGTAATCTACATTTGAATCAACAACGAATCTCTGTTACTTCGAAAAACCTTAGAAGATTATTACACTAAACTTAAAAATATTTCACTTAACCAGTTAGTTATATGGGCTCAAATAAGCCACGATCATTATGAAGGTCAAACTGATTTGTTGATCACACATTTAAATTATCAAACGGAAACAATAACTGAATTAGTAACTAGAATCACGGAAGCAATTAACTTTGCCTCATGGAATGTACCACCCTAGCATTATTAAGCCAAAAGTCTTCATGGACTCAATATCACAAATAAATTCAGAAAACTTATTTTCTAAAGACTTTGATATTATTCAACGCTTTTTACAAGTTCAACTCATAAAAACCAAGCAAACCTTGCATTTTATTCTATCCCTTCCACTAGTAGAGAATACAGTATACATGTATTATGAAATTATTCCCATAATATCCAAACCAGGTACCCAATGCTTCCAACCCCACCTCCCATCCAGACGAATATTGAGAGATGGAAAACAAATGTATGTCGCAAGCAAATGCCAAATAATCTCGGACCAAAACAGCTTATGTAACAAAGAAGTAAATACCATTGATGATTGCACCACCTTGGTGTTAGAAACCCAAAACGAGCAGAACTGCAGCCTTCACAAGATCACATGCCCAGAAGAATATACCCATATTATAGGAGACAATATGATGTATGTATTTCGTGACAAGCCCACCCCACTACAAGCACATTGCCTACAACATAAACAGAGTATTGTTATTTCTAAATCGGTACTCGTGACCAACGATGAATGCAGCATACAAGGAAAAACATTTAATATGGGACGGACTATCAACAAGGAAACATTATTCATTACGTATTCCAGAGAAGAACTACATGTATTACAGTTACCCACATTACATATGGACGAAATAGAAAAACCACACGAAGATTCCAGCATCACCACCAACGTGACAGAAACCACCTCCACCAGTGGAAGTCTACATATCACACTAACAAGTTGCCTAATAATAATGGCAATTGGATATATCCTATGGAAAATATGTAAACTCTTCGCATCCCGAAGGAGTTCCCATTTAAAGGGGGGAGAGTTAACTACCCCAGCTGACCTTCACCTCCAAGAAGACAACACAGGACGCCCCGTACTTCATTCCTCACTTCATCTTGTCTAGTAGATAAAATAGTGCATTGAACTCTCAAATAAGATTACATTATCTAGTTCCGTCTTATATCGATGCATATGTACTCAATACAAAACGTCAACATCCGTTGCGTAACTGATAATACTATTTTGTTGTTTTGTACCAAATAAACTTTAGATATTAGATTAATCAGGACAGCTATAAAAGTGGCTGCCTCACCCTAAGTGAATTAATCTATCTTGTCGAGTGAATCCAAGCAGTTGCTTGTCGTATTGCTCACATGATAATTCCTTTTGAAATTGTACGTTACTTGTTGTATTTTAAATGTTATAAAATAAAGGATAATTAAATCCAAATATTGTTTAATTATTTGAATCAAAGTGAACAAGAAAAGTTAACTCGGGTTGGCCCGGCATTGCAGTGCCGCCGGGATCGGCCCATCTTAAACATATCAAAATAAATGACGCCGACGTCACTGACCTCGCCGTCAGATTTCGTTTCTTTTCGACTTTCAACTATTGTCCATGGAAATATATATATTTTTTAAAAGATTACTAAGCCAATGAAGAGAACTAGCTGTTGAGGTTAATAACAGCAAGAATACACAGTGAAACATAATAAACGGGGCTATATAAATAATGAATATTAACTTGTTAACCGGGGACTGTCCTTTTTAATTACGTAACATACAGCCGGCACCCACTTTTTCACAATGACGTATTTTTGCGTCACGCCCGCGTGGGGTAATTCATGATTATTCTTTTTTTTTTATTAATGCTTAGAATTAATTAAAAGACAATGGAACATATGTTTCTTCGTTTATTTATATATAAAATGTGCAGAAAAATAAACAAATACAAAAAATAAATAAAAGTACGAAAAGAAAATGGAAACATTGAATTGAAAAAAATATTTACGAAATATACAAACCATTAGAAACGTTGCGAATGCTAATAAAAGGTATAAAATACAAATAGAATATAATATGAAAGTACGAAGTATAAATACGTACCCGTCACCGCTTACCAAGCACGCAAGCTGATTTTCTATGTATCTTAAATTCATGTCGATGCATTTACCGATAACTCACATATTCGTAAAACGTAAAACTTAGTCCCGCCTGTTCAAGGGTACAACATATATTTCGAAGACGTTTTTATACGTACTGCCCGTACTCGATACTGTTTACGTTTGCCGTATAAATACGTCACGCTCGGTTAACAGGTTAAGTACTAGAAATTTGGTAGCACTAATAGATGCAAATATGGCTTATAATTTAATTTATGAATTTTTTCGATTTTAATTAGTTTTAGATTATTCAAATATTTTATCCCTTGTGATTTTATCCATCATGATGATTGATCATAATACCCGAAATGGGCTGTCGATGCGGTTTCAGTTACCGCCTTACCGGAGACTAAACTGGAGCCGGTGCTTTATCCAGTTACTTTTGAAACCGTTTCCTCAAATTTAAGAATCGTACAATCTAATACATATACCGAACCTAATAATAATAATAATCATCACTAAAAAGTGTAATTTCGGATGTGATGTTGATGTATGTAACATTTGTAATAATAATAATAATAGTTCTCTATTCCAGAAGGTATGCAGGGGTAGTGCAATGCAATACATTCCATAAGTGATAATAATATAAACAAAAAATAACAATATGTACGAAAAATAAGAGGAAGAAAAAAAGGAGAAAAAAAAAACATAGAAAAAGATTACTTAGTAAAATATACAAAATAATTTAACTAAAAAAAAAAAAAAAATTATGGTGGATATTATATTTATGCCGCCGTTCTTACAATAGTTGGTGGTGCAATGGTCTGCATAGTTGCCTTTCAAGCAGTCGATCGGGGTTCGATTATCGGTCGTGGCAATATATTTTTTTTTAGTAATTATTAATTGTTTTTGTGTTTAATTCGTAAGTTCTGCAAGTTTTTATTTTATTTTATTATTGTGACAGTTTTTTCGGCGTTCTAGGTCAATTTCAAACTGTGGTTACGCCACACTGTGACGATTTATTTATATGATTTTTTTTACTCCCACGGTGTTTAAAATGATTTATTACCGATAAAAAAATCTCTATTTTGTGAGGTACATACATGTATAATGTGTTTTCCCTGCATTAAATAACATTGTCTTCTTAATTGATTTGTAATGACATATATATTATTGACTTATTTAAAAAAAAATGTTAAAAACTGATTTATTTTTGTACCCTGAAGATGCTTATGTTAAGCGAAACCGGTCGGTCGTAATAAAATTAAATAAAATTCTCGTGGTTATAAACAAAGTTATTGTTTTATTTTCATTAAATATGTCTAACCACAAAGTGACTGCTTTCTATCAAAATAATGTTATTCATATTATTGTTTATTTAAATACATATTTTTTTATGCTGTATTTTTGGTCCAAGGTTTAAGCTTCAAAAATCGTACAATTATAATATCCCGTGATTTTTCACAGTTCTATGCTAGTTATAATAATAATAATAATAATGGGATAATTTGAAAAAAATCAAGTTTTTTTTCTGCAAATTCGATCGATAATCTTAGTTTTTTTTTTAGCGGTGTTATTTCGTCTTTCACTTTGAAGTTTGTTTTTTTTTTTTTTTTCCCTGTAGAGTGTAGAGACGTGGAAGCTACGTTCAGTTCCCGAATGTGCCAGCACGGTGAGCTAATCTCACTAGCCATTGTTCGTTATGTAATTGCTCAACATGACGGATGTAGAAATGGTTTGTACCATCAGATATACCTTTATTTCATTACACAGTTATAGATCAAATAATAAATAGAGATCCCCCAACACGCAAGGGGAATAAACCAAACTAAGAGGGGAGAGCTAAGCGTGCCGCCAATTCTCAAGTAAAACAACAACTAAGTAAAAGGTTCGGCTTGTTAACAAAAACCGAATATTTTGTGAGAGTATTTAGTTTGACCCTTTTTGTAAATGTTTTTTAATTTGCTTACCGCAGTCAAAATCATGCGAAACGAACGTGGACGCCAGAGAACTGAGCTGGTCCCAAAATGGGTGTCACGTAATTTTCGCTTCCTGTCGTCGAAATCGTACTAGGGCAAGTCTATCAATTCTGACATCAGTTCGCAGTTCAAAAAACGTATATCGTGTTCAATGAGATTGTAAAATTATTCATACTGATCAAACAAAAAATGTTGCTCGTTCTTGTTTTCAATTTTAAAGCTAACAACGCTTGTGAAAAGGAGGATAATATATGTTTGTAATATATAGGCAGCTGGTGACAGCTTGTTTGACAAATGAATGTATGTGTGATAAGAAACGCAGTACGTCTCAAGTGTGTCCACTGGACTCAGTTCAGTGAAACCGCGCGCGTTGTCTTGGTAACGTATATTCGCGGAACCCACTTCGGTAACCGCTGACATAGAGTATTGATCGTTGAGAGTGGTAATTGGTTCATTTGCTGAAAAAGGAATCTTACTGCCCACTCTTCTCACACCTCTATTTCGGCGTTTATTCATGTTTTATTATTAAAACATCACGACTAGTGGCGGCAGTTTATGACAGTTGGCAATTATGTATATTTTAATAGCTGTTTTGTTTATTATGACCGCTGAAGGAAGAAAAAAATATATAAAAAAATAATAATGTGTTGGATTTTCAAAGACTTTTTTTTATTCTGAATTTTTGGCGATAGGTTGAAGCTGAGAGTATCTGCCACTTTGGATCTTTGACTAATTAAACCTCCGCTAATAGTACACACTTACAGAATAATTTTGCCACTTTTCATAAAAAAACAATAATACATTTATTCCGGTGTGGTTGTGTGGGTGATGCAATACACAACCCCCCAATAAAGCCAAGTAAATACAATCATTACGCAAGGTTACAGATTACAAGAATAAACAATTATTAGATAAATTATTATCAAAAAATGTATTTAGCAAATGTCTATAATAATGGTAAATAATTATACAATTGTAACACTCCTCTTTAAGATTCGTTTAAGACATATAATTCTTATTTCCGTTTAATAAATAAAACTGGATTTAATTCATATCCGCCATCTTAGTTCCTATGTCAAATGTAATAGCGGGATTACTTAACCATTAATAAAAACCAAAGCCACATGATAGAACAGCCATATAAAAAGCGTCTAATTCATTTCAACCATCTTGAATCCCCAAGTGGACAATCGAAAATCGGATTCCTTGACTCAAAAACCATGACATTAATTCCCTATGTTGAAAAACTGTGCTAATAAGTATTTCCGAGCAGATGACTGCAGTAGGCGGCAAAAAAGTTTTTTTTTTAAATTCTCCCTTTTCCAACTGCTAAGTTAAGTCTGTCAAGCTTCTATTCACTTATTTTTGTACTGCGAATAAAGAAAAAAAATATAGAGCAAATGTTTTTTGTTTCGTATTGCATGCCGAGTCTTTTTTCCAATACGGCGTGGTCTACATTATCCCCATTTCCCCCAAGCAAGCTGCGATCCTGTAGTCGGATCGCGATGGTCCGTGATTTTGAGTTTTCGCCTAAAATACCCAACCGCGTTGAATACGCGGTCTTACTGGACCCGGCGGCGCGGCCTGTTTCATACAAAACTTAATTTTGAATTTGTGGCCAAAATACTCACCTAAACCTAATGATCTTTTTTTCATCAAAAAGTATAGTTACGGATTAGAAGTAATTTATTTATTTTTGTTTTACATTATGAAATATAGGCCATTAAAGGAATTGATTTTTCGCGATTTTAGAGGCACCTTTAACAATTATTTGGGGGCTAACGGTGATTTAAAAAAAAGTTTTACCCCGCTTACTTTGAAAATATAATAAAGTATAAAAAAGTAAGCATTATGGTGGACTTTAAATTAAATTAAAAATGACCAATTTACGTTGGAACACAAATTTTCCGTACATAATTTAAAATATCGACCCGAAAAAACTTTTTTTTTTAAATGTTTTGTTTTTGTATTTTTATTTACATAATCATATTTATATAGCAAATATGGTAATTTAAAAAAAATACGATAAACCCGCAAATAATTTTCTCAGTTGCTTCTAAAATTATGAAAATTGTTTTTTTTTTTATGGCATGTACTTCATAATTTAAAACAAAAATAAATAAAATACTTCTCATCCTTACTAGATATTTTACTAAACCTTTAATTAAAACAAAAAAACATATCATTCAGTTTGGATTGGTATTTAGGCCTCAAATCCAAAATTAAGTTATGTATGAAACAGGCAGCGCAGCCGTTCCCCTTAAGCCTCTTGTGTTCAGAATTTCTATGTACATATTACAAACTTCCCTTCGAAACTTGAAGTTTTTAAGCATTTAAAAAATATCTGCCATTTTTGAAGATTATCTCTATTCTGATGTCTAGTTGAAAAAGTAATTACATGAATGAAATTCTCTCGATATTAAAAAAAAATCGCGAAGTATGCTCCGAAAAATATAAATAACACGTGTGGTTTTGTTATTTAACATGTTACGCGTATGAAAGATCACAGCGTTTCTTTATATGCCACTTAAGTCAGTAGTATTGAGATTTTTGTTCTATTTTATATGTCGTGTTTTATTAAAAAAAAAAAAACGATCGCTTACGCCCTAAACGTTATTTATATTAGGGTGCTCCCTCTCTCTTCCGCATTAAAATATCTCCTTTTCACTATTACTATGCATTGTAAGTGTATGGTGCGAACTTCGAGGCCCATTGGCCGTTGTCCATAGGCCATTATGCCATCGGCTCATTCTCATTATTATTCCGTGGGTATAATTGTAATTTTATTGGCTGTCAATTGGACTCCCGCCCTCGCTAAACGTCACCCTTTTCACTATGCAGTCTCTGCAGCGGGCGGCTCGGGACAAGTTCTGATCAGTACCTAAATAAATGTTGAATATGTTTTAGTAGTACGTATGTTATCAAGAACTTATCTACGGACTATTTTAGCCTTAACGGTCAAAGTAGACCCTCAGACAGTAAAGTATTTCCTATATGGGGAGCTCTGTTGTCGTTTTTTCAAAACAATCCCTTTTCTAATTGGATTTTATTTGACAAAAGTTTACCTAATATCTGAAAGATGGCTGTAATTATAAATATTTCTATACAAAATTATTCCGTGATATGGATGTTAACATATTCAATAACGAGATGGCAGTAATTCAAACCATTATTAGTCGTATAGGTTTAATGTTATTAATATTAACAGCGCCCTTAACCCTTTGAACCCTATAGGCCGGTAAACCGGCCTGATTTGGCGAGGCAAATACCCTGAAGGCATAATTTTTTTTTTGCTACAGGAAGTCTGCAATTATTATGAACTAAAAAAATTGTTTTCTAATTGACAATTGATTATTGATCGAAATTGCGTTTTTAGTCAAATATTATTTTTTGGTCAAAAATTGCTCAGGAGCTCAGAGATATGGTGCTGATACAATGAACGCCTTAGGGTTTAAAGGGTTAAGGTGATTTTTCACAAAAACGGCGCTTTACAAATCATCCACCATCCATCATCAAACCGTGCGTACAAACGTATCGCTAATATCGTTCATCCACCCTACTGCAAATTGCATCTACGCACAGCGGTGTCCCGCCTTTGTTTCTACCTACACACCAAACACATAACTTTCGTTGACGGAGCGTTAAAATCGCTTCGTGCGACAAGGTATTCGCTACGAGTAACGCAATGTGACCATAAATATATTATACTCCCACTGGGTACCACGATTAAATAGCATTATTAATTTAACAATTTAGTGTTTTTATTGTTATTTAATGTTCTCCAATGTAACTAAATACGTGTTAACGGTTTTTACCAAATTTTTGCGAACGATTTTTACCAAATACGTGAACATTACTGTTTTGCTATTATCGCCCTAATTTTTTTTATTTAATAAATAAACACAACCAATAGATAAACAATTATTCTGTGTGTGACTTCTCCTTTGTATTTTCATCGTTCTAATTCCGCGTCGACGCAATGCTTAAAAAATTATGCAAACTAACAATTTTCAAATACGACTAAACATTGTATTCGAAAATTGTTAATAATGTTTCAAGTATAATTGAAAAGTTACTAGAAATGGCTTCTGCTATGTTTAGTGACAATATTTGAGTAGCCATCTTCTTCCAACCTATCTTTTTCATGTTTTTTTTCTTTCTCATGTATACTAATTGGTTATTTTTCTTTATTTTCAGGTAAGAAATTCAACCCTGTATTTCCGAAAACAATTCTAATAAAAATCACAATGTGGTAAGTTAGTCCTATTTGTCATAGAAAAGTCACTCGTTAACAATTAATCTCAAAATGTAGAATTCTCTGTTATAATTTTCGTAAATCAACTGCGTACATTAAAAAAAAATACTTCTCCAGTTGAACGTTGAATCCCATCAACCAGAACTCCGCTTCGAGAAACACTTGATTCTAGTTTTCCATTCATCCGTGTTCACAAAACGTCAGTAGTATCGTCAAGCAAAAGACACCTTGTAACAAAAAAATACATCCAATCGCATTCTTTCCTTTACTCATACTTAGGGTCGACCCCTTTGTACAGATTCTCATCGATATTTTGTATGGGAGTTTGCTGATTAGCATGGAAGTAGGTTTTACAAGTTTTCTTCCTCAGTGCAAGTTAAACCTTTGCGTCGCGTGCGCGCGCATTCGCCGAATTATTTTTATCTCGAATTTGAATTTCGAACGAAAAAACTCGTTTTGCGTTTGTTTTCATATTTGAATTTCGATCGTCGAATTATTACGACTGAACGGTTTGTTTTTTCTCGTTGTGCAATTTGAATATCGAATCGTAAAAAAAATATCTATTTGAATTTCATCGGAAATACGTTGTATTATTTTATTTTTTCTTATTTGAAATAAGATTTTAATAACATTTTGTTTTGTTGTTTTTAGATTCTTTTGCTTCGTTGAATATCGGTCGCATTTAATCGTTTCAAAGTTTTGTTTTGTTTTGAAGGCGAATGTTTACAGAACAGCGTTTTCTTTGTGAATTGTGTTATTTTTATCTTATGGGTTTATTTATGCTAGATTGAAAGATTTATTTAGGTCCCAATAGACGTAGAAGAGAAATATTAATAAAATATGTAAAAAAGGTATAAATGTTTCCATAAACCATTATTTCTAGAGAACTGATTTTGAATGTTTTAAATATATAAATATATTTGCAATAGTGCTTATTTTTCTTATTCTCTTATCGGAGGTTGGCTCTTATCAGGTTGATTAGAACCCACAGACTGCAACCAAATTCAACGCTTTTTTTTAAAGGTGTCATATTATATTATTTTAATATCATATAATATCATATTTTAATATCATATAAAATGACACCTCCATGAGAATCTCCATAAAATGGTGGTATTAATCAATATGTCGCAAAAAAGTGGAGATACAGCTTTGTCCCCTAAAACTTTGATAGTGTACTTGGGTTACGCCCAAATTCGCCATCGCAAGTAAAGTTGAAGAAGCCTTCATACAGCAATTGATTGACCATAACTGATACTTATTATTATTGAATTTTGAATGTTTGCACCAACTGCCATTATAAAATCCACGCATACATCGTAAATTTTAATTTATTAAGCTTTTTCGAACTTTGATTTTTACACTTTAAAGGTCAACACCCAAAAATACGCACTTTGTAGGTTGTTAACTCAAGAAATACTACGAATGATCTATCTGTAAATTCTATAAGAATGATTAGTAAAATGTATAAGGTTTCAAAAGTCTTCTCTTCTCGTCCTATCTCCCTGGTATACAAGGCTCCTCCACTCCTCGCGATCCTGCGCTGCGTGCAGAACCAAGGACACCGACGTTACGGACACCTGTGAAATTTGGTCACTCCACCGCATCGGTGACTTTCCCCTGCTTCTCCCGCCTTCTACTTTGCCAGTGACCATAAGCTTCTACAGGTTGGAGTTATTGGTTTGGCGAGCAATGTGTCCAAAGAATCTGGGGATACGCTATAGGCAGACAGTTGATAACCGATTGTTGATGCAAAGCTCTTCCAGAATTAATTTATTTGGCGCCTGGCTATCCATGGAATCCTGAGCATTTTCCTCCAGCACCACACTTCGAGGATGTCTATCCGCTTCCTTTCGCTGGCTCCGAGTATCCGTGTTTCCACACCGTAAAGAAATATGTTGAAAATCAGCGCCCGGAAAAGTCTATCTTGCTGGTCTTCGTTATGTCTCTGTCACTCTGTATCTTCAGCTCATGGCGTCTTTTGTCGTACAAATGCTTCTTTTCAAAAGATAATAATCCCCAATCTGTAATCTTTTAAATTCTAAATGAAATACTTGTGGAATTTTAGGTAAAACGTTAAAAATCGCTTTCACTGGTTTTCAAAGTGCACCTATTTTTTCCGACATTTTGGGACGTATTTCATAGAATTTAAGGAATAACGTTTTGAGGATTTAAGTTTTTCAAAACCTTATACATTTTCTTAACTACCCTTGTAGAATTTATCGATAAATCATCTATGGTATTGCTGCAATTAGCAACTTGCAGTGATGTTTTGTGCCATTTTTGAGTGCTGGCCCTTAAAAATATAAAAATGAGTTAACTTTGGGAAAGACGCCTGTCGATAGAATGGACTTCTTTATTTTTACGTGCATTTTAATATGCCACCGGCCTGCAAAGTTGTCAACATCGTAAATTGACGTTAAATGTGGTGATGCAACTATTGTTAGTAACCGCAGGCTACAATAATCGTAAGATTTTTTCTATCGAATTATAATTTTTATTTAAAAAAAAAAGATATATATATATTTTTTTAATTAATGAACCGTTTTTAAATTGAATAATAGTAGTTAATATTACATTTTAAAGAACTTTTTTTTTTTCAAGTATTTTTTCCATTTTTTTTTATTTTAAAATATTGCTCAATTTGGCACTCATTTATGACACCCAGAATAAGTACCGAATACGAAAACTTAATTTTCGAATATTCATTGTTATTCTAAATTCATAGAATTCCATTTATTCATTTTATTATTTTTTTTTTTTTTTAAATTTAAAGAAAATCAAATTTAATAATGTAATTGTTAAGTTCAGTAAATATTTTAGTTTTATTTTATTTTTGTTACAGCTAACGTTGTGACTGAATTTAACGATAATAAATTAAATAAAAAATATATATATTCTTCACGTTTTAGTATGTTCGCGAAACCTCATCTCTGGATTTAAAAAAAAAAAATAATTCAGGAATTCACCACACACATTTAAATTCAGTGACTTGATAGCATTCACGTCATTATAATACAATTAAGTAAAAACTGCCATCATTAAAAGCGGGGAAAACAAATGTCCACTATAATTATCACAATTATTTTCCAAGTAAATCGGTCTTTGCCGAAAATGTAAATAAATTATTTCAAACACCATAAAAATAAAAATTGGGTAGGGGTAAATAAAATCATTTAAGGAAGTCGTCAAAATGTCGCCTAACCACAGTTTTAAATGGCTTTTAACGCCGAAACAGCTGTCACAATAATAAAAAAAAACTGTATTACTTAATAACGACATTATTAAATTTGATTTACTTTAAATTTAAGTTGGAGTTACTGATGTTTTCCTTGAAGCACTTGATATGTAGTACTAGTATGTTTGCACTTCGTTCCATAGTGGAATGGCATATTCTCAGTATCATCCCGGAGAGACCGCCAAACAAGCCTAGTTTAAAATGGCTTTAGCTATGTTTATTGACCAGTAATAAATTGCTAGGTACTTAACACAGAGCAAATAATACATAGATATGCCCTAACACGCAAGGGGAAGAAACCGAAATAAAAGGGCGAGCTAGGCGTGCCGCCAATTTTAGTAAAACAGCGACTAAGTAAAAAGGTTCGGCTTGTTTACAAAAACCGATTATTTAATTTGACTCTTTTCAAAAATGTTTTGTAATTTGCTTAGCGCAGTTAAAATCACGCAAAGCTGGTGTCAAAATGGGTGTTACTTGACCTTTGCCTCCAGCCACGAAGTTGTACTTAGGGCAAGTCTATTAATTCTTACGTTAGTGGTACTTAATAACCCCCCTCTTTTCCTTTTGTACGTCAGCCTCCATAGCGTAGTGGTCTACGAACTTGACTTTGAGTCAGGAGGTTGTTCGATTGACTACAAATATTACCAGCTGGTGTCAAATTGGGTGTCACTTGATCTTTGCGTCCTCCCGCCGAAGTTGTACTTAGGGCAAGTCTATTAATTCTGACGTCGTACTTAATAACCCCCCTCTTCCCCTATTTTCCTTTTATATGCCAGCCTCCATAGCGTAGTGGTCTACGAACATGACTTTGAGTCAGGAGGTTGTACGATTGACTACAAATATTACCATTATTTTTTCAACTCATCGTGTGGGCGCAATTCGTCCGGGCGTTTTGATGGCGATTATTGGAATTATTGCACCGTACAAGAATGCTTCACTTGATATATGTATTGTTTCTATTTTATTTTCGATAGGTAAGACAAATTACTTTATTTTTCTGTCAAAATATTAATTCCACAATCGAAATCGATTGATTAATCGGTAGTGTAATCGAAACACTAAGAATTATTGCACCAATAATAAAATCGAAATTTTTTCAGCTGTCGATATTGAAATGCAAATAGATTGCTGAATGCTTTAAGCTTAGTGTCTTTCGGTTTAAAATGCATTAAAGAGTCGATAAAATCAATCAATCAAGTACCAATCGTCGATAATAATATTTAATAATTTATTATGTTGTTATTAATATGTAAACTACAATAAGAAATTTTTTATGAAATGTTTTCGTGCTTACTTGCTTATTTATCAATATGATACGGTACTGCCGCTGAGAGCTCCATTGGGTTTCCTCTTTCTGTTACGTGTGTGGTTCGTAAGAATGAGGGAGAGGTTACAACGGAGCTATCAACGGTATGCCTTTATCAGGTATCATCTCTTTATCGGCTCGGTTAGTCGCAGGTGTATTGGTGATTTTTAAAAAAAATTTGTTTGTTTTGTTGATTATTTGTCAACGCATATTTTTTTATAAAAGTGGCGTAGCAATAAATTGCCCGCACCCTGGTAGGTTTATAAACTGTGTCCCACCCCTTTACAATGATTAAAATAATTAACATTTTAAATTCGTACTAATGTACCTCACTTATGTACTCAACTGATCCCATCAATTTTTCTCACATCCGTTGTTGAACAAAAAAACATTTATAGTTTTGTAAGAAATACGATTTTCTTAATTTTTCTTAGGGCAGGTTGTTTCACAGAATTTGAAGGATTCATCAAAATTTCAAAGTTAATATTCAAGTTTTGTGAAAGTTTTATTCGAGTTATGCTATTATTCGAGCTCTGTGGTAACAACTGGCCAATAGTGTAATAATAACAGAACTTTCACAGAACTTGAATATTAACTTTGAAGTTTTGATGAATCCTTCAAATTCTGTGAAACAACCCGCCCTAAATCTTCGCTTGCGATACATGTTGATTTTTATGTATTAAATAGTGGTTTATACAAAACATTTCTTATTCATTGAATTAAGGTTATGTTAAATTCTTCAATGTTTTTATTTATTTTCGGAATACGTATTTTTACTTGTGTGTGTTTTTTTGTTGGTCTTTTTATTCTTCGCCTAGCAAGGATTGATAATAAAAAAGTGACAAAATCCGTAGACACATATTATTTTTTTCAAGTTTTTAAATATTTTTAAACTTACTATTATTTTTGTTCGCTGTAAAATACGATCGCTGAATTTACCCATTCGACGATCGCTGAGGGCTGCGTTAGTATTTTTATGTATTTAACCGTCGCGTTACTGGCTCATTCTACACAGGCAGTCATTACGCCACTGTTCATAATCTATTAATTTTAGCGAACAAAGTATACTAGTATATCTACGCATTAAGTACAGTAGATTTCATGGAGATTGTCTAAAGCCAGATTAACTGTAGACAGAACCACGCGATGTGGTGGCTATGGATTGCAAATCCGGAGCCGTTTCGTAAAAATTCGTATCTTCGCATTTCGCGAAACTCAAATCCGGATATTCAGATTAAATTTGGATTTTAGAAAAAGTAAATTTTTTCAAAATTTTGTATTTCAATGACCGGACACAATAAAACATTAATAAAATACTCAATACCGTTTATTCTGATATTTTATAACAGTTTAGATGATCCCCATAAATAACGGCTCATCATGTTTAATTTAAAAAATATATTAATCATAGATTTGTAAAAAAGTCCCATGTAAATAAAAATCGGATAGGTATATCCAAGACGCTATCTAACGATTACAAATAAATTCGGGCAGAATCTTGTAGTTATGAAAAGGTAGCAGCCAAAAAATACGTGGGAATTAATTGAGGATGATATTGACTGTTCTTACAAGTCGATGTATGGTACCGATTAAATCGGCGGGCTGGATTGGGGTAGCCGTAGCTCAGTTGGCGTAGAGCGCAGGTCCCGGAGAGACCACGAGGTCCTGGGTTCGAATTCCATCTGCTACCGTTATCTTTTTATTTTCTGCGTCTTTTCGGTTTCGTCTTTCGATTTGTGAGTTGTTAATATTATCTTCAATGATTAAAAACATATTTTTAAAATTTAAATAAGTTTCGGTTTCAGCTGAAAATGTAGTTTCGGTCGGTCACTCCCCCACCAGGCTGATACTGGCAAACTATTCTCTATTTTTGCAACGAGATGCAAAAAGATATTATCTTAATTTCCATAATATGTGAAGCCAATATGTATTGATAGAATGGTAATTGGTTTGACCACGCGGCGACCTTTTTTTAGCCAGGATTTCCGCTCTGCTACAAAGATCATCGTATGAATACACTTATCCCCTCCTAAAAACAAACCAATCGAAAACAAACGATATAGTATGGTTAATTACCCGCGAAACAAAGACAAGGATCTTAGTGACCGTGAAAATGGCAAAAAACCAGATGTCCCACAAGGAAGTCAACTTACACTCATTTCATAGACAATCGTTCTACATTTGTCATATTAATAATTAAAAACTAATCGCTTACAATAACTTTACAAACAATGGCTTAAATGCCTCCTTATTCCTGATTACCTGTAATATTTATTGACGCGTTCAACGTTTAAACGTGGGGGCGGACCAGAAGGTATTGCCAATCAGCATTACTCGGTGACCTTGATTTTTTATTATAATATTGTAGTTATCGTTATGAGCGATTGTTTGACTTTTATTATTCAATCTGATTTATGGATTTGCAATTTCGTGCTTTTATATCTGTGTTTCTCAAGTCGGATGATATCGCCCCCTTTTCTGGGGGCGTTGGGGAGATTCGCTGTGATCTAAGAAACGCGATGTAAGGGGGTGGCAAATGCAATTATAAGGTCTGAATAAATTTTGTCGACTTAAATATTTTTCAATTGATTATTAGTCGTATATCATAGAAAATATGCTGTCAGTATCGCCCTGGTGAAAGATCCCCATCTAGAATAGTCGCTTAAATTGGTTTTAGCTGTTTTAGTGACAATATTCGAATAGCCACATACTTATCCAACCTACCTCTCCCCCTCTCCTTTCCAACAAAAATACTCTCAGTATTGGTCTGGTGAAAGATCACCACTTTGAAAAATGGCACATTTTAAATCGTCGTAGAAAATTTATTAGCAAACATAAGAATAATATAAAAATGCCGTCGTAATTTTCTTCTTAATTTTTGATTCCATTAAAACGGTGAAAATTTCCTATTGAAGATGCCTGCGTCGCGCTGTGCCCGAGCAGTTTAAATACTCTATTTCGGTACCATTCACAATTTTTTTCTTAATTTTTTTTTTATTTTCCTTTACCTACCTACCTTAAATCGAAAAGTTTATCTTTTTTGAGGTCGGGGGGGTATATTTTATTACAATTATATATTGTAATTAAATATACTGTATTTGTAAGAATAATGTTCTATCGATATTCGAGTATTAACAACGATACTCGAATAATTTATACAAATATTTTCTAACGAATTTATAAATCATTATTTTTCGTATTACGATGTGTTATTTTTTATAAAATTATTAACCTCGATACAGCCTTAGTCCCAGTGAGGTTAAAAATTGAATTGTAAATAATAAATGCAACAGGTAAAGAAACAATAAAAAAAATATTTGAATGAGTTAAAATTTTGAGAAACACCGATTGATCAATATTCACATTTCTGTGTAGGCTCAACTCATATGATTATTAAAGTCCCACCTCGCTGGCACTCTGGATTTAAACATGAATAAACATAAGATTACATTGCCATTCTTTCCGCCGCATTATAATGCATCTGTTTTCATTCAACTGTCAGTCCTGCTGATGTGGGCCGAACTCGCAAACCCTCGCACCTCGCAGGCCTCTGAGACTTCCGAATTCCGAATACATCTATATATATATATATAAAAATCAATGTAAGTTTGTTTGTTTGTCCTCTATTTTCTCGAAAATTACTGGACCGGTTTCGCTGAAAATTTGTTTGCGCAGTTTGTTCTTATTAGTGCCGGGAAGGTTTAGAGAGAAGTTTGAATGAAATCTAATATGTAAAACTCTTGCTGTAACGTTTTAAAATTAGTATGAAAAACATTGAACCCGCCATATTTTATTTAGGTTAGCACATAGAAATAACATTCTGGTTAGTCACAGATTGCATATTCAAAAGAAGGTTTTTTTTGGGTAGAACCTACTTAACAACTTTATGATTTAGATATATTTTGAACAAATTAACGTTTTGAATGAAATGAAATATTCAAATGAATGTTTCTTTATTTGGAGATTTTACTTTCGCTATCAAATCAATTATGGCACCCTATTGACAAGTGAAAAATTCCGAGCCATGGCCGGGTACACATGTAATATTATAAAATACAAGCACACCGGCTAGTAATATTATAAAATATTGTCATTCTCATTAGTAGGCAGATTAAATAATTCTGTCTTTGTTTGTTTGGTTCTTCTGTCGTATTTTCAATGTCACAACATCTCTTTTCCATATCAGTATTGCCACTTTTATTTTATGCATTGCTTGTTATTACGCAAACTTGTGATTATAGTTGTACGCTTACGGTGTTTTTTGGCGTGCCAACGCGTTCCACGTCCCGTTTTGACTGCGAATCGACCCTATTGTGTTCGAAATTAAAGGGGCTTAAATACGATTTTTGCTCGCAGTTACCTTGTCTCAATCGCTGGCCAGACCGTATTACTCTTTATTGTGTAGGGAATTAAAGGGGTGCAAGGTCGATTTTTCCCTGCACACCCCGCACTGAATTTCAAAAGTTACCGTATTATTATTCAATTCAATTCTTTATTCATTTTAAAAATTATGCAAAATTTACATTTTAAGGCGTTTTTAAAGATATTATTAAATAAGATGTACAACATCCAAAATAATTACTTATAAAAAATAATTAAAATTAAAAGAAAGAAGGTTAACATATATATTCTCAGTAAACATTGAACTCTGACGTCATGAGATTTGCACAGATTTTTTCTGTCTCGAATTTCTAAGTCAACACGATCTTTTTCAGCTTTATTGGTGTGACTTTGCGATATCAATTGAATTCTTAAATATGAAAGTGTGCTAAATTGTTAGTTTCTTATTTTTTAATTATTCAATAAAAAAATAATAACTAGAACTAATGCTGAAACTCGAGTAACTTTGGGAACAGCTGAAGAACTTATCTTTGGGGTGTAATAGACCCTCCAGCCTTTGCCAAACCCCTTTACTTTCGGGCAGTGGCAGACCCCGCGTTTTAAAAGGCCCCAAAGCGCTGAAAAAAATCACATTATCAGGGTGCAACGCATAAAATTACAACATAAGGTATATAAACTTTAAAAAATTGCTTTACGACACATCGGTGTCGGTAAACAAAAACATAAAATCATAAACTCTAGTCCCTGGGGTGCACCTGTCTCAAAACCCAAGGGACCCCCAAAATGTCGATCTAATATTTAAGACAGGACCCATGCATCGACCCTGTGGTCAACCTTATTCAAGGGAATGTTATTTTATTTAATTCTCACTTTTTTAACTCAGTTTGTACCACGGTTTATATTATAGTCCCAATCAAAGCGCAGGACCAACTAGTACAGCATATTTATTGCCGCGGATAGATCGCCTGCCATTGTCTGTTGACTTATTTATCTTATTTCACATGCAAATAAGTACTGCCCACTTGTATGGACTACAGATGGAGGCTTGCAATACGGAAACAATAATGTGATTATTCTTATCCTAAACACACAATATAACAGTGATGTAAACAAAGTTATTGTTTTATTTTAAAATTATAATGTCACATCACAAAGTTACCGCTTCATATGAAGTAAAAAAAGGTAAATATTATTTTTTAAACTTTGAGTTACATCGTAATAGGAATAAAATGACACATTCATGGCATGCCATCATCGATATTTTATAAGCTATATTGGTTGATGCATACACACAGATGTTTAAGTGCAACATTGTGTAAATATTATTATCGCACCTGAGAAGATGGCTCAATTAGTAAGTGCATATTTTATGTGAAGTTTTTGTTACTATTAATATAGAATATTTCCGTGGCATTTAGGTAAAGAGGTATACGTCACAATTTTTCTAATTGTTGGAGAGACAAAGTCAATTTCTCACCACCTTTATTTCAAGACTTATATGTTACTATTAATAAATAATATTTTTGTGGCATTTAGGCAAGGAAGTATATGTCACAATTCTCTATTTATTCAGGAGAGACAAAATTAATTTCTCACCACTTTTTTCCAAGACTGGGCAGTATCATAGAATGGAGACTCTTTAAGACGTTTATAATCAAATAGGCGAAGCGGTATATGTCTATATGTATTCCTTCTCACACTCTTTATTTTATATAATGTGAAAGGCATCGAGTCGTATCTCTTTACCCAACCTTACCTTTTAAAGTATTAGAACTGCATACTTAACCCATTTTCAGATTTTTAATGACATATACCTCTTTAACTAAATGCCACAGAAATATTATATATTAATAGGAACATAAACTTCACAGAAAACATCGTGAAGCTACCTCTAGTCTTACCCTTTGCTTCATAGCTTCACGACACAAACTCATGGATACTTTGGTCCCGATAAGACTAGGGGATCTGGATTCAAAACCCAGTTCCGACCGTTACCTTTTATTATTTTCGGTGGCTTTATCTCTTTCATATTTTCATTAAACGTTCTTGATATTATCTTCTTCAATGATTAAATATTACAATTGCATTTATCGTTAAATACGTCACAACTCTATACTATCAATGAGTTATTCCTAATACATTGAATAATATAGAATAGATTACCATCGATATGACTACTAGTTGATTAATCCTCGTATTAAACATATACTTGTATAATGAGTTAATTAAACTGATTTAATTAGAAACTATGTCATTAATATAACATAGTCTTTGTTGGATAATGAGTTAATTTATATAAAACCCAAAACAATTTAGTATAATTTACAATAATCAGTAAATATGACTTATTTGATTTTAAAATAAAACAATAACTTTGTTTACAGCACTTTATTTTTTTTATATACTTCTTGCCGACCGGGTTTCGCTACTACCGTAGCATCTTCGGGGCAGTGTACTACTAACTATGATACGCATGTGTTATAGTTTGATACAAACCGGCGGGTGGAGAGCCAAGGGTGGGAGGGGGAGGGGAGCAGGTATCGGACAGGGAAGGGCGTGTACTTTGTTGATTTGGAATATTTTAAGTATCGAGGTATTATTTAAATTTAATTGATTATTAATCAGTCTACTATTAGTGTTTTTGGCTTTCCTTATCTCTAAGAAAATGTATTATTTAATTGTTAACAGATTGGGGTTTCCCCTTTACCAGATTCCACATAGTCAGCTCGCCTTACTGTGATTGTGGGTCAGATGATACTCTGGACCATAATTTCTTTGAGTGTCCTATCAATGACCAATTTCCAAATTTTATGCATGAATTGGTAAAACTTAAAATTGAACTCCCTACCAGTATTCCCTGCCTTCTAAGTCTCAACTCCCCCCAAATTTACAATTTATTAGCAAAACATATTTATAAAAATGGCATTAAAATTTAAGTTATTGGGGATTAAAAACACATAAATTTGCAGTATAACTTATTTGCTCAGTTTTATTTATATCCCGTTTAAAAGTAACTAATTTTAAGTACAATCTGTACTATTAAAATCTAAACTGATTAAACATGGCAAAGTTCGCCCTTAATGGGTGAAAGCCATCACCATGATTTATTTCCTTTTAAGCTTCATAATATTAGGTAGTATATTATATTGGTCACGTAAATCTAACAGGCTTTGGCTTTAAAATAGCACAAGCTTCCATTTCTCCGTACAAATCCGGTACAAATTGGAAAAGCTTTCGAAACGACATCTTAACTTAACTAAATATTTTATTATGCTGTAAAACCTTTCAAAGTAATCGTTCCATTTTCACTTACTCGCAATTTCGTGGAATTAAGATCATTAGTAACGTGTTTTAAAAACCTTTCGCTTTCATCTCGTTGGCGTGATAATATATTGCAAATGTGCAATAGTCCACGTGGGATTGTGTGACGTCAGAGCCTGCCCTCGCACGTGTCAAGAGCCAAAAGGAAATGGATGGAAATTTCGACACGCTGCATAGGAAATTCTATGTTTGCCGTTCTCGTTCCGCGTTGTGAAACAACAATATGCATATGTCAATGGATCTCGGAATGTGCAGAACAATGCAGGAACAATTCTATCAAAATCTGTCTGTAAATGATTTTCAAATCATCACGTTCTGTCTCAGTGGGCGAAGAAATATCGAAGATTATTCAGTGAACAGTGAGATTCTGGCTCAAATAAATCTCTTTGCATTCTCGAGGACGCCATCACAACCTCTTGTACAGTCGAGCGAACCGCACAAACTTATTTGAGAACTCGCCTGTGGGAAGAGCTACTTACTTCCTAAATACGGTGGAAATAATCAAATAATCGATCTTTTGTATGTCTTATAACTAATTAATTTATTAATTTATAACTAATAACGCATTTACAGTTTTTCTGGCATTGCATAAATGGTACAATTATAATGAATTACATATTCGTAAAGAGCATTTACTCTGTGGCTTGTTATAATTATAATATAAACACAAATTTGTTTTAAACCATTTCCATTTAATATAATGATCGACCGGTTTCCGAAGTATCCTTCCTTCCTCCGAAACAAACCCTTATCACAACTTCCGCTTTGGTCAGCTCCCACTCCAACACCTAAATATTTATGTATGTCTGTCATTATTTTGTATCTTAGTCTTAACCCCTAGAGTCTTTTGGGGAGATGTTTCTCCCAGCTCGAAACGGACTCATAAAAGTCATGTTATCTAATTTTGTACTATAGTAATGTACGAGTATATGATTTAAACTGTGTTAGAAAGAGAAAAAACACGTTTTTTATTGCCATTTAAAAGTTTGCCATGCACATTAATTATCATTTATTATCAAAAGATTCGAGGGGTTAATATAGTCCTGACACTCCTGACGAAGTTCTTTAAAACAAATTTATCTGTTTGTATTATATAATGGATTAGATTAAAAATCTGTGGCGTTATAAATATTTATACAAATTCACGGTCACGAGCGTGTGTTTGCGCATGTCGTTAGGCATCGTCAGTTCGCCTGAGATCTCAGTTTGGCCGCTAGCTTTCTCCACGTACAGATGCTGTTGACTTTTATTACCTTTCCAAGACTGGTGGCACTTCACCTGTGTTTAGAAATTAGTCAAATTTGCAGGAGAAATGTTTTCACTTTTGATGGAGTCGAAGAAAATTAACGCGTGTTGCAGTTATCGTTAAAAGACTTATCGGCCATTGTTAGGTGTGGTATTGGTAGGAAGTGAAGAGTTACCGCCACCGCAACATTGGTATCCACGTTTAGAGAGTTAGTTGTTGTTGCATGAGGTATGGTTTTTCTTTTTAAATCTTTTAACCGCTGAATGCTTATTTTTGCAGTTTTTTTTACGTAGGGCGTCTTCTTCGTAGCTTTTCTATAATGTCGTGGGGTGAGCAATTCGTGGTAGAAAATTATGATTTGTTTTTTGAAATTTATAATTAATGCCACTAGCCTTACCACCACTCGGTTTGATGACGTTGTAATAATAATAATAATAAATGTTTTACTATCTTTTTGTTTAATAACAAGTTAAAATAATAATGATATGCTTACTTGGTTTTCCTGGACTGAAGATTTAATTTATTATAAAAATGAATGTTTGTCTGTCTGTCTGAAAAAAATTACTCGGACTGGTTTCGCTGAAAATAGCACAGTTTATTCTTATTAGTGCCGGGAAGGTTTATAGAGTAGTTTGAATGAAATCCAATATGTAAAACTGTAGCTATAACGTTTTAAAATTAGTATGAAAAACATTGAACCCGTCATGTCGTATTGAGGTTAGCCACAGATTACGTATTCAAAAGAAGAAGTTTGTTAGGCAGAATATTTTCAAAATGGAAAATACAACTTTATTAATTATATATTATATGAATGGAATGAAATAAAATATTTAATTGAATGTTTCTTTATTTAGAGATAGTAATAGTCATCACAAGGCATTACTTTCGCTGTCAAATCAATTATGGCACCCAAATGACAAGCAAGAATTCACAACTTCTCATAACTTTATAAAATAAAAGAGGTGTTTTAAGTGCGGTTGAGTGGTTTCTGCGTCAGTCTGTATTCGGTGTCAATATGTTTTCTATTTCAGATCTATGCAATGTATCCGTATTGCGAGGTGGATTAAGGAAGAGGATGTAAAAATGTATTAATTTCTGGATTGGTTTTGAAGAATTCTGGTTGAAAAAGCTGGCAGCTTCTCTCATATGTGTTTGGAGAATCGACTCATTCACATGCTGCCGACATCAATTTATTTTGAACGTATTTTCCGCTTGTGCACCGGTGCGCGAGGGATCAATGATACTAATTACTCCGAGCACACTCTATTGTAATACCTGAAAAACAGACACAGCATGCCCATCTTTCGTTTGTGCAGTAGAGATGGCAGTCAATCTGCTAACGTGCTAACAAGGCATTGTTAATCAAACGAACCGCCCTCCTCTGCGATCAGTGTCGAGTCAAGTGGGTTAATCAAAGAATTTGTATTTGGTGCTTCAGCCCTGAGGTGACTTTCAAAATCTGCTGATCACTATTGAATTATCTGCTAGCCCTGAACGCACAGATAATTTTCTTCCGCCTCGAGCCAATATGTATTTCTCTTTTATAAAAATACATTAAAATTTACTCGAGTTTTAAATCTGATTAAAGTCTTTTGGCGGGCGTTTTTCATCTGGTTTTAGTTTCAAATTTCTGTTGAAACACGTGGGACTTCTGAACGAATGAGAATACTTTGTTCAAATTATTTCAGAAGTTTATATAGGATATTTATAAAATAATTTTATTTTTATTTTTAAAAAGTCATTACAAATTTTGATAAGCAATTCGATTTTTGCATTCGTGTCCCTGTGTGACTAAATGCGATGTATATTCTGAAATGACTTTTTCATTCGGGAGTGTCAAAAGCGATATGGGTAGAAATTGCTTCGTCGCGTTGATTGCTTTTATCAATTACAGTAAAACCAACCGGAAAAACATGCCAGTAAGTAGAAAATCAGATTTTTTTGTCAAGTTGACGGCATTTTTACATCTGTGATCATAATTTTTTTGTACGCTTTTGAATCGATACATCACCTCAGGTTGACAGCCAAGTGAGTGGCAGTGGCGTGCATTGCTCTATGACCAAGGGTACGCTGAAGTCTTTTCGGTCGTAATTGCTTAATAAATTCGTGACCTTGAACGAATGATCTATCTTTAAATTCTATACGAATGATTAGTAAAATGGATAAGGTTTCAAAAGTCTTCTTCTTCTTGAGTCGCTTCCTCATTGCTGAGGATCGTGACCCCTACTCCAATCTCTCTCGTGTACAAGACTCCTCCACTCGCGATCCTGCGTTGTGTAGAGACCCAAGGACACCGACGTTCCGGACACCTGAGAAATTTGGCCATTCCAACGCATCGGTGACCTTCCTCTACTTCTCATGCCTTCCACTTTGTTAGTGACCATGAGCTTCTCCAGGTTGGAGTTCTCGGTTTGGTGAGCGACATGTCCAAAGAATCTGAGGATAGGCTGTAGGCACTAGGCAGACAGTTGATAGCCTATTCCGGATGCCCTTTTAGAATTGACGTATTTGTGCGCCTGGGCGTCCATGGAATCCTGCGCATTTTCCTCCAGAACCACATATCGAGGGTGCCTATCCCTATTCTATTTTTGGTTTATATTAATATATTTTTGAAATTAACTCGGATCACGATTTAGAATTTGTTTTTTACTCGCAGATATTTTGTTAAAGAATCTTTTAATAATTTCATGGTTTTGTAATAATTCTCGAAAACGTCAATTGGGTTACGCTTTGTTTTTCTTTTAGAAAGGAGATTGCTATAATAATATGACTAACCGAACGTCTACAAACTGATTGACAGTTGTAGCACAACCCATCTGTCCACAGCCCAGTGATGTCGTCATGACGTATCACCGGCTAGGTTAGGTGCCATTGCCTGTTGAATATGTAGACTAAAATATGCAGCAAATTGTCCAGTTTCTAGGGCGATCGGAACGGATAAGGAGAACCATAATTCCAAACCTGTTTCTACGTGAATTCTAATCACTGTCATTTCTAGAATACTGCTGCCACTTCTGGTAACCTGGTACCCTGTTAAATGACGTTTACCACATTTTATGTTGATGATGTTCTCAGTCTTATCCGATATATTCATAATCAATTAGATATGGAAAGAGGTTTCGTGAGATTGCTTGTAGCGGCGTGCATTGCTCTATGATCTAAGGTAGGCTGTTGTGTAGTTTTTCAAGTTATTTGGGTATATATAATTGTGAATTGAAAATTTGAAAATGACTATTATGTTATCAACTTCCGCCGACTGAATAAATGTGCGTAAAAGTCCCTAAATATACATTTTGATTAGAATTTGGTCGCCTTTTTAAATGTTTCTATTATTTCTTCTTTGGGTTCATTTTTCTTAGGGTAGGCACATATTTTCATTCTTGTACTGCACGCCACTGATTGCTTAAGTCTTCGTGATCGTGTTTCTCCCATTTTGGGATTAGATCGTCTCCTGCCGGGACAATTCAGCGTAACTGCAGTCGTACTAGTCTCGTAGTCGTGAGGTGTAATATCCTTTATTACATCATCCTTATTCTGGATTATGAATAAATTGGAGTAAATAATAGTCTCACGGAGAAAGGACATAAAATAATTCAGGTACACATGATATTATATTTACTCCACCCAGGAGGCCCCGAGGGAGATGCTGTGTGGAGGGTCTTTATAAGGAAAGGATGGAGAGGAAGTTCTGGAAAGGAAAGGGGTATAAGGGGTTGGTAGGAATCTGATGGTCAGTGTGTCTAGAAGTGACGGACGTATTAATGCATCCCTTTCTCATTAGCCAAACTTAGTTTAGGTAAGAGCAATGAGAATTTTTCCATCATTGAAATTTCTCAACCTCTAAACAAACATCGTGGGCTTTCAGCCACGAAGCTATCCGCTTTGCACTTTGCATGTCGAGCAGTTTCCGCGTAGATTTTCGATGACTGTCCCCTGAATCGAACCAGTTATCCCAGCTTGTGAGGCGTGAGTCAGCCGCCCAACTCCGAACTAGTTACAGGACTAGAACACCTACACCGTAAGTCTGTGCCTGTTTTAGGAGCACTGTGCCACGGTGGGTATTGATTACTGATTACGGTGAATAATTCACAACACCTAACGTGTTGCAGTTTGCACTTACACATATTTTATTGAGTTTGGAAGGAACTTAAAAGAACGCCAAAACTTTATAGAGTTGTCATAGTTTATCAAAAAAGAGGACATAGCTCACACAACTTGACAAAATAACATTTATGGATTTATCATACATTTGTTGACATAATAAGATCACCGAACTACCATTTTCGGAGTTTCTTCAGCCAAGACTTCAGACATATCTTTGTTTATTCAACATTTTCTTACAATTTATTTGTACTTACAATTACTAACTTGTTTATTGTTACCTGATTCGTTAACTAAGATAACTTTATAAGACTGTAAATTGTTAAATCCACGGTAATAAATATAGGCACATTGAAATATTACATATAGTGAAAATAGAGAAGATTTAATTAATACTTGAATTAAATATTGGAAGATGAATAACGATATAGTTTTAGTCATTTAATATGAACATTTAATTAACCTAAGACAGTGAATGAAAAAAATATTAATACAATTCCCCACTTCTACAGTGGAGTCGTTCACAGGACCTGAATGCAATTATAGATTTCACAATTTAAATTAAGTCGTATACTGCATTCACTATGTAGGAATTTTAACAATATTTTCATTGTAACTTGTAATGTGCTAGGTGTAAAAAGTTTTGCATTATACTCTGAACAATGCCAACGTTTTTTTTTGTGTATAATATTGTAATTAACATGACACACTTACTTGGAACAACCAAAAAATTACACTCGTAGGTTCTCACGTCTTTGTCGGTGCAATATTATTCGATTTATTAACGTAATAACGCAAATATTGTGTCAGTTTAGAAATTTTTGAATTATGTGGCAGGTAATTATGTTAACCTACTTGATTGTACTGTTTTTAATTGTGATTCTAGCTTTCTTTTTCTATGTGTTCAGATCAATGTTGGTCTTTCACCAGGGCGATACTGAGAAAACTATTCAGGTTGGACAACATTTTTCTTAAGTGAACCCTCGCTTTCCAATCGTTTTTTTGTTTGTTTATAATTACATGCCAAAGTACTGAAGTTTGCAGACTTTGATGGGCCGTTGGCACTTTTGCGTATTTTTCTCTTGTTGATAAAACTCTATTTACAACAAATACTTGGTTATTTATTAACAAATAACAGGATACACGGAATCTCAGTCTAATGGATTTGGAGAGCCAGGAAGTTAAGTTCCTTTATATTAAATTGTGATAATCTGTCTGTCTGACCTTGAGGGGTTCTCAGATATCACTCCTGTACTGTCTTGCCGTCAGTGCCATCTATGTGAAGCAATCGAAACTATTACAGACACTTTGCCGTCGAAAGAATTGATTTTTTGCGGAAACATAGTTGCTTTTTGAAATTTTTATTAATTTCTAGTATGTACTACCGATTTCGTCTGATGTCAGTTTCTCATTGAACATTTGGAAAATGTGGAACAAATGATATAGCGTCTTGTCTTATTTTTTTGACAGTTGTTTCGACGAAACTTAACAAAGCTCCATGTACCAGACGTGTTCCGGGACACAAGCGAACTGTAGAGGCCGGCTGATCCCGATCTACGAAGCGGTCTGGAGGGGAGGGGGTGGCATCCTATCGCTCCTTTAGCAAGGAGGAAACGACAACGATTTCTGTATCACTTTGCCTTTTGCACAAAATTCCTTTTTGTGCAAAAACTCCTGCGGCTGTACAAATCCGTTTGCACAATACACACTTTTGTGCAAACTCGGATTTGCTCTGCGTGCCTTGTCCGTGGTCATTCGATGGTCTGGTTCCGTGAGTGTTGGTCGTCGGGGGATGGTCCAAGAGTCAGCAGGGGGTCAAAGAAGAAGAAGGCAGGTCGGTTTCAAGTAGAGCGGTCGGTGGAGCAGAGGTGATGTCGGTTCGAGTGTCGCTGGATGACTGCCGATTTGCCGTTTTCGGCCTGTATACAAATACCAACTAGGCGCTACGCCGGGCGGCCTAGTTGGCTTCTCACGGCGCCATCGACACAAAAATCTGCATCGAGTAGCGCCGTGAAATTTACCCGACATCACCGTCTCCCTCCCACCGCGTCATCTCGCTCTGTCATCTTTATTCATTCTAGTGGTCAGAGTATTCTGGGGAAACATGCTCATCCACAGACAACCCGTCGTCACAAATACAAAAATATCGGGAATCAGGCCTGTGTGCGAACAGTGAAGCAACATTTATTTTCTACACGACCCGATTCCCTTACAAGTTACAATTATTCACACAATATAAAAATGCGCGGCAAGCTGTCCGACACACTCCATACCTCCCTACTGTAGAATTTTCAGCCACTTATAGTCCGGAGCCCTAAAATACCTGAAAAAATCCCCGACTCTACGCAGAAACGGGCGGTCCGTTTGATAGGTTCGCCTATCTTAGCACATGGATTGCAATCTTTGGAGCACAGCCGTCAGGTGGGAATGCTGTCCTTATTATACCGGTATTTCAATGGAAGATGCTCCAAAGAACTAGCGTCATTGATTCCTTCGGCACCAGTGCACAGTCGGGAAACACGCCAAACGCGTGCCCAACATTTGTCACATGAGAATGGGTCGATTCTATGACTCGTTCTTGTGTTAAACAGCTCGACTCTGTAATGATTTTCCAGCTTCTATGCTTTCATCCCTCCTATAACATAAGGCTCTTCAAGATCCAGGTTCACTTCTCTGTCCTCTAAAAGACCCTCCGCATAGCATCCCCAAAGACAGAAAAAATTATAGACAGATATAGCTGTGCAAATTTCATGACATCAGAGCTCACCATTTGAAAGTTTTTACTGCTTCAGATATCATTCAATCCGCTTTTCAGTTGCCTATGAAGTGCTCATATTATTTATGTGTTCGTTTTTTATATTCATTTCTTAAGAAAGGAAATAGTCAGTAAAGGAACTGTTTCAACACCCATGTGGCATAAATCCTCGTTGATGTATTTTTATCTTTTTACTTAGTGTCTGATAATTTTCACTTTCAGCTTCTTGTGTTTGTTATTTTGGGATGAAAACAGCTTCCGAGTTTAATTGGAGTGCGCGGTTGATTGACAACTGTACGAGTATACAAGGCGCGTGGAGACTGGAGGCCGGAGAGTGGAGCTTTTATCTTTACAACACATTGGGGAACTTCGTGCATGGGGAGGCGTTGTGCAACAGAATTTAATTGAAATTACAAAATCCCCCGATTCCAAAGACCGCACACGATCAAAAAATTATATATATATTTTAGAATTTATAATATTCGTCTTTGGGCATGCAATATCGACACATAGTTTGTAACCGGGTGTGCAGTAGAAAAAGCGGTAAATTAATTATAGTTAATAAAAATACCCCAGACAACACCCTTCTTGCACGTTTTCTCGCTAACAATGGCTTAGCTGCTGGCTGTAGCCGATGTTGGTTGGAATTACTTAAGCCCCATGAATTATCCAAATAACCGCTTTGCATATTTAAATGCATAAAAACCAATTACTGGATATATAAAATTTCCATTTTTTTCCGCTATATAAACACTCACAATTTTTTAAAGAAAGCCAACATGATATTTTCATAATTTTGTTAGTCAAATTGTTCTAATTAATAGATGTACCGACAGATGGCACTGATTGCTACATTAGATGACATTGCCGGAAAGTACTGCTTTTTAGACATTAAACAAACTAGTTGTTCCTTACCCTTGACGCGAATTGCGCTCACATGAATGTATAGAAGAGTCAACATTTGAATATGATATATTGGTAAGTACTTGGCTGTTCAGATCTTGTCACTAAACACGACTGATGCCATTTCAAGCAACGTTTCGATTGTGTATGGTGGTCTTTCAGCAGGGCGATACTGAGAAAACTGTTGTTCGAGACATGGCGTGCGCAAATTATTTTTGTTACGTTTATATTTGGTTATTTCACAAACGGTAACAGTTAAAAAGATGGATTGTTTATTTGAGAGACGCACGTTTGATAGATACTCTCAGTATCGATCTGATATCCAGAATCGAAACGTTGCGTTGCTTGTGATGGAAATAGTCGTGTTTAGTCACCAGATAAGAACAGCCAGTTACTTCACAACCGTCACCTTCTCATTTCCCCCTCACTGCCTTAGTCCCGCTTGCTCTAGGTAGTTAAAACTCTTGTACAATAATGATCCTCATCAGGACATAACTAAAGAATAATAATGTCAAGAATAGACAACTTTAGTCGTAAGGTTCGCTTTCGATACATGTTGATATGTATATATTAATAAAGTGGTGAATACAAAGTAATTTTTAATTCATTTATTAATAATGACGTCACAAATTGAATACCAATCTTTTGAAGAAATTATAATATTTTATTATTTTAATGTTTTATGTTAATATTCTAAAGTGTGCATGTAAGTGAGTCTGCTGTTAGTGAATATTTTACGTAATAGTTTTAATTTGCATATATATAGTATATTTGTTATTTTCTAATTATATTATATTAGATTGGGTTAGTTAGAGTATTTGAGGTGAACCTTTACAAAACTGCGCTATAGAAATTTATATTATTATTGGGCACGAGACTCGACTCGATAGGGGGCCGAAGAACAACAAATCCCAAACTGAGCACCAAATAATTAAGATCATCGAATCTTCAGAGACAACATAACATGTGTTTGCTTTCCACGAGATAATCAAAACACAACTCAAGCGGTCTCAGTTACCAAACACGTTAAGAAAATAATCTGAAAAAAAAAATATTCATAACAAACCACTAGGAGGAACTGTCAATCTCAACACTTACCCATTCACTACGGATCGGGATTATGACGTCCATAAAAAACTATTTTTTTACATACCTACCATTTATTCATTTTATGATGTCAAAAGTTTGGTAGTTAATAATAATAATCGGATGATTTTTATAGCGCCGTTTTTGTGAAAAATCACCTCAAGGGCGCTGTACAGATATTACTTCCTCTTCTTATATTATTCTTATATTACATCTATTCTATGAAGTTTTTTTTTTACATATATTTTCTCTTTTTGGACAGGCTATCATTACAAATTATTTATTAGTTGCCATATCCATCTATTTAAATATCAACATTATCATAATTATATACACTGAACATTCTGTAATTCGACCACACGGATTGAACGCACTAACATACTATATTCACGTAAGTAGCAATATTGTCGCGCACGCGCACTGTGCATGAAGAACAAAAATCCGCCACTGACCCCTATTTGACGGCCTCCATGGTCGAGGTGGAAGGCTCTCGATCACGAATCCGAAGGTAGCGGGTTCAAATCCCGGCGTGCGCAAGTAAATTTTATTTAATTAATTTGTGTTTCACAATTAATTCATTTAAAAATAATATATAGTATATTTGCGCATGTTGCAGAGTGGAAGATACTCTCAGTATCGCCCTGGTGAAAGACCACCATTCAGAATTGAAACGTTGCTTGAAACGGCTTTTAGCCGTGTTTGGTGACCAGATCTGAATAGCCAGGTATGTCCCCACCTTACTTCAGCCTCACAACATTCCTCAATTGGGGATGCCATATTGGGGATGCCACTGGCTCCAGACGGTTGGGAGCAGTTTGGACTCTTGTGCGGTATTCATATAAAAAAATGAAATATATAACAATTTAGTATAGTCCTGCCACTGAGAGCTCTGATGCTACCTCTCTTTCGGTTAAATTCGTTGTTTATGAGAAGGAGGGAGAGGTTGCAATGCAGCTATCATGGGTATACACTTTTTATAAAATTAGGAATGAACTTACGTAACGCCAAATTGTTATTTTTGTGGTAAAATATACCTCTCAAAGTTCACTCAATTCAATTTCATGATATGTAAACTCAGTTGAAAGTAATGTATTCATCATTATTTTTTAAAATTGAAATATAACATCATCATCACACAGTATCTACCGGCTAAAGGTCTCCATGCATCTACCAACTATATTCTGTGACATCGATCCAGCGGGTTTAAGGGCGGCAGCCCGAGCTATTTTAATTTTTCTTGGACCCAACTGATTGACGATATTTCGTCGCCTACAACACAAACCGGCATATATGGTAATTAGCAACTTTCCAGGAGAGCTAAAAAATTGTATTTTTTGCCAATGAGGGAAAATATATACTTAATTAAAACCCCATTAGCGAAACATGTAACAAAATGCATAAGAACCCACCAAAAGGAACTTTTTTTTCATCCTGTAAATTTGATAAATATGAGATACGCCTGTTGAGCGACGATTTATGCATCAGCTGTCCATTAGTTTTCCACGCCTTTTTCATTTGTTTTTCAACCTATATACGTTATCAGATGTCCAACGTTGCCAAAGCGATGTCCTCGCGTCGTCCATCCGTTGTCATTGTCCGACCGTTGTTCAACGATCCGCTGTCCATATATGTTTTTCAATTTTATTGTTTTCCAATTGTCCATCTTCCAAGCAATGTGTTGTGCCCATTTCCTTAGCTATTTTTTGGCGTAGGTATTCGATTATATCGGCTACTTTTGTTTGTTTGTTCGTCACGCGTTTCATTTTCAATTTCTTCTAGTGTGCCTAACACGCATCTTTCCATCCCACGCTGCATTACTTTCAATTTTGAACCTCTCTTGTATTAAACGTGTTCTTGACGTAAGTAGGAATAACACAGCTCTCGCTATGTAGAAAAGTGTCAATTGAAGATAAGCCTTGTTCGTTGATCGGTGAAAGATAAAAATACAAGATAATGCGTAGGTTTTGTATTAGAATATTTCTATAAATTTCTTTTAATTATCTGCAACTCAAGATTTTCTCAGTTGTCTTTAAGCGTGAATGTTTTCTCTGATACTCGATAATTTAAACAAAACACATTTACTTTTCTCATAAAACATCTTTTATTCCTTATCACATTCATATGTGTTTTCTTTTCAAATGTTCAAACGTTTTCATCTGCTTGAAATTTGTAGGCAGTTAACAGTTATTTCTGAGCATCTCCTCTCCACACTTAATAGTCTCGATATTTTCAAAGGCGATCCCAATTTTAATGTTGTAACACTCTATTCTGAGAGTTTATAGATAGACATGTTTGGTCTCCAGTCTCAAGGTGGCTTTGTCAGATTTACATTCACAATAGTAATTATTAATTATTATTCATTGATGTTATGCAGTTCGATATGTAGGAAGTCGTACCACATTCATTCTCTTTGTATAGATCCATGTTTTGTCCTCTCTTTGTTTAGTTGAAAAATTTGAATAATTATATTAAACTGTTATGTTTCCTTATTGCTCCGGCAAAGATGTATTTTTTTCTCCAGTTCTTAAACAAGTCCTTGCCTATTTGTCACCTGTGTTGTATTTTATCATTTACAAGGTGACATTTCAATACTCGATGCATCTATTAGAAATGCCAATAGAAGGTAGTGTTAGGTTACCCAGCATATTAGGACAAGTTTATGAATGTCAGCTGTCATATTATGTATCGGAATATTAATATATTGTTGCGTGATACGAATACATTAAATCGGTTCAGTTTCAATCCTCGCGATCGATACCACGATGTACTCGTACATAATATCCTGAATCTTTCTCTTTGATGTAAGTTTATAGTGTTTCGTTTTCGATTGCATAAAGCGAATAACATAAGTGACTGTGCAACAAGTTTTAGTGAAACAATGTTTCACAGATAAAACATAGTGCATACGATGAAGAGAAGAGAAGATTAAACAGTGATTCAATAAGGTGAAGATGTTTCATCTGCACAGGACTTTTGAGCTCTCTTTGAGAGGTAGGGAGCCTAGTCCGGGTAAAACCAAAGCAAACCTCGCTATCATTCATAAACAATGTAAAGGAAAAGCTCATGCCAGTGGCCAAACTGACCCTGCTTCAAGAACTATTCTAAAATCAGAATCCAACTCTAGCATCAGATCCAGAGACTCGAGAGGCAGCGCAGTCGATTGTTTCATCGAGATACGCAATGCGGAGTCGTTGATTGCCAATGGAAATAACAAAGATGTTCCCGATTATGGGAAAAGCTTCAGCACTAGCTCTATGGAGGGGCACAGCGATACAGACTCCAGTGATAATACCAAATCAGAATGTAGCAAACACACCCTGGATTCACAAGGACAGAACAATACCTCGGATCGTCTTTATCACATGTCCACGAAGGCCTCTCTCGCTAAGATGCGCTTTATGGATGAAGATCATCCACACTTTTCCAGCGAAGAGTCGAATGAATCGTACAAGAAGAGTGACGAAGCTCACAAGAATGGTAAAGATTCTGCAATTTTCTTCGACAGAAAGGATGCTAGACGATCTTCGGGAAGGATGAGTTTTAGGGAGAAGAAAATAGGCATCGTTACAGTAGATGACGTCAAAGCTGATGGTTTGACTGACGATGGGAATCAAATAATCAAAGACGAAAAAAGAAAGCCGCTTGAACGTAAACCATCAATAAACGAAAATGGTGAGAAAAGACCAAACGGTTTTCCAGAAGGTGAAAAACCGCCTATACCAGGTAACAAACCAACGCTGGTCAGAAGAAACTTCAACTCTCCAAATCAAAGCACTAGGACTGGATCATTTAGAAACTCTTCGCCTTCTCCATCAGCCAGACCTCCTTGGAACAGCATTCATGCTAAAGCAGCTCCTTCTGGATCTCCTGGTCAAGGCTTAGTTAGGACGGGAAGCCTTAGAAGCAGCATCAAGAAGAAGCCGAACATAATGGAGAGCCTTTTCTGGCTAGATATTGTCGACATTGCCGAAAGGAGAAAGTTTGGCTGGGGCCTGGACACTGGAAAGGATGGTGAAGGGTTACTGAAGGACATTAGCAGTATGGGAGCTGATATACAAGATGCAGAAAATAATAAGGTAATAGATACATCAATAAATCATAATTTTTTTTAATGCTCTTTATCATGTTATTTATCTTCCACATCTCATAAAACAGGTTTTTTCAGGATGTATGGTAAAAGTCTATTCGTCATCAGCATTCATACGTATATTTTTCTGCTTAAATTGATGCATCACGTAAGACAAATTTAACACTAAGGAACGCCTCTCGCCGGAAGGAATCTTGAATCTGCATTTCTCCTCATTAAAGGCCTCACGTTCGTAAGATCATAACTTGGCTGGAACGTCTAATATCCGGAGAGTGAAACTCGTTCTGTTTTTTGCCAGTTAGTTTTGACAGTTACCTACCACCATGTTAAGCCGCTTGCTCTCCCGTCACCGGGGACTTGTGACTTGTGATACTCCTTCGGTAATTTAATTCTAATTTAATGGACTCTCGCAAATTTCACTTTCTGCATTAGTTAATCTTATCCAGTCGCCACCTCTCGGGTTAGTTTTAAACTTGCTTTATGAATTTCTAATTTACCGCCATTAGGAGGCTGAATTCTTATTTTGAATGGATCCGAACACGGATCCAGTTTTACTGTATTGATTGCATCGTGATGTTTTTATATTCACGGCATATTATTA
>JAHDVE020006933.1:0-56776 GCA_022606495.2 Halesus radiatus | reverse complement strand
CAACATTTCGATTCTGAATTGTAGTATTTTGAGACTAGGAGTATCTATCATCTACCACTACAGTATTAAGAAGAAAAAAAACAATAACAAATGGAATGTGGAATATCATATCTTCAGTTTCCGCCCAACGGAAAGTTTTATGTGAAAACTTACTTAAGTAGTCTGTAAAGTTTATCACCTGCTTCCACCATTTCCACAATAGATACGATTTAAAAGATATAAGGTAGACTTGGGCCATTATATACCGCTCAACTACTGTGGAAGGTACAGTGGGTAACGAATAACGAATCGATAACGACTTCCGTTGGTATCTTACGGTCGATCTAGCGCCGGCTAACGGCGGAGGCGGGGCAGCCCCGTGAAGCCTTAAAAGGGAATAGCGGGAAGAGAAACGGAATATCGGATTCTAACGGATTAAATACAGTGTTTGTGAATTTGTTTACTTTAGTGTTGCGTATAAGCTGAAAGGAAGAATGAAAGAAAGTCAATCACCAAAGAGAAATCTCCTTAAAATTTGGGGAACGCCGAACTACCGCGTTCTAATACTTCGGTAGTGTGCTGATGGTAAATTTGCGCCCGGCCCGCCTAAGTCTATTTTCGTAATAACTTAATTAAAATGATGTTTTTTTATAAATTGCACCATCTTACCAGGGGTCTGTTTCCTTTACGTTAGCTAACGTAAGTTCGACTATAAACAACACATTTTGACAGTTCGGCAGTCCGTATCGAGCTAACAAAGCTAATGTTTGCGTTTACGTTAAGAGACAAACTCGTAACGCAAATGCAAGAGATGAAATTGACCGGTCAGTGGCTCACCCAAGCGTCGTGAGTTCAACTCCTCGGCTGGCTAAGTCCTCCATCACGACATAACCAACATCTTCCGCTTACTATGATGGTAGTAGAAGATTTTCAAATATTGGCAGTTTATTCGTAATCTGGGAATGTTTGTCTATCTTTAAAAAAAAAATTATGTGTTCATGAAAACTGTCAAAATGTGTTCTCCATGGCAGATTTTACTTGCGTTAGCTAACCCAAAAGATACAGACGTTGGCCTCAGATGACGCGTTTATATATTTATCACAATTGTATATATCTGTCATAAGTAGTTTCACCAGAATAACTACTTATAATCAGAGAAATGTTTTTTTTGACATTACCACCAGCGTTCAACGTATATAAATTATGCGTTTCCGATGGGTATTTCGGCCCAATAAAAGTATATAAGCACGCAGGACAAAACATTTTTGGATTATGTTAGGTTAGGTTAAGTTAGGTTAGGTTATTTAAGATTTATTTTTAGATTATCATTTAGGTATAAACGCGGGGAAAGGCGACCACAAAAGATGTTTCCCTTTCATAAATCTGCGGGATGAAGGATTATTGGGAGTCCAACACTCTTAGCTTAAAAAATACATACCTGAATACTCCACTGCCCAACATAATTACTCAACCAGGGCAAGAAGCCAAAATATACTTTTTATTCCCAAATTGAATTCATCTGTTGGACAGAGAAATAATAAATTTCGTCTTGCAAAATTATATAATGCCCTTCAAAATCAATTAAAAAAAGAATAGATTTAAAACTACAGCCAAAACATGGCTGAGAGAACTAAGTTATAATCAACTTGCAAATCTTCCTCTCCTAAGTACAAGCAAAAGCTTACATTAGGAAAAAAATGATATTACATAAATTGTATATGGTACAATTTTGTAAAAATGTTGAATATTATATAACAAATGCTACCTAATAAAAAAATTACATAAAGTAAAAGCCTCAGAACTCGAAACCCTGGTGAGAAGGACTGTGATCACTGTGACTTTATTCTTATATTGTTTGCATTATTTATACTTACATGCTGTACTGGACGCCCACGCCATTGACATCGACTATAAATTTGAATGAAACAAATTAATACGAAGATTAGAGGACAACAAACTAGCTGGGCAAAACTTAAAAACTAGAAAATTTAAAAACACTAAAACTTAGGTTAGCTTCTACTAGTTAGTTTTGTTTCTATGGAAGCTTATAGATCAAAAACATAGATGTCAGCCTTATTATTGATTATAAATATTTTGAACCCCTCTCTTACAGATACAAGCGGAATCTATGTTATAAAAGGCATTAAAATCATTATTCTTCCTCCTCTTACTACAAACTACCCAGCAACAATAACTTAGATTCTGTGTCTGTCTGTGCGGGTATTTTAGGATTCAGTCGGTAGAAATGTATTGTTAGCAATGGTATAAATAAATTAAGATATTTTTAAAAAGCCTTTCTTGGAAGGAACCTACCCTTTTTAAGTCTCCGTATAATATAAAATATGGACCTAGAAGACTGAATATTCATAAACAACTACTGCCTTCTTCCACTTCCCAAATGTTATTTGCCCGTTGAATCAGTTGTCTCGCTATTTATTTAATTTTTTAACGAAGAACATCCATATTCAAATATTAAATACCAAAATGTGTCAATTGTCAACACGTGTATGGGGACTAATGTAGATATTGTAAACAGAAATGCACGAAGACAAAGAACTTTCTTTAAGGTACCTACATTTTCATATAAATTGAACAATCTCTTGGTATTTGTTAATTATTTAGCCTTGATCGGTTACAGGACATACGTGTGGGTGATTTTATAAACAAAGGTAAACAAAAGACCTTTTCAAATATGAGTCATGTAGAAACCTGTGAAAACTATGGAACAGATAAACATAAGTAATTGCCTTCGTTATATCATTTTAGGAAATAAGCCTCCCTATCTGATACATATACTCTTTATGTAATTGGATTTATATTTTAAATTTATTGTATTTATCACTTAAGTCATATTCACATACAATCTTACATCGATACTTATAAAAAATAAATATATAATAGTTGTATGGTGTTAAGGCAAACGATGATGCATGTACGAGTGCATTCATTTTTACTCGTACACGATACACAGATAATGGAAAGTCCAAAAGTAAAATGCGGCGTTTCCCAAAAGAGGCTTCGATACAAAATTTCAAGTAAAAACGTAGATGTAATCAAAGCGTTTTCCATTTCGTTGTGTGGAGGTGCAATGTGTCATGGGTTTGGTTTGATTTGGCTATTTCCGGCACCAACACGACGCCCGACGAGTATGCTGCCCTGCAGATTCATGTCAAAACAACTTTCCGGTGTTTTTTTTGCGGTAAATTAGTATGCAAGCCGGCATTTTTTCGGTCATTACCTCGGAAATCTAAAATAATTAAACGATGGCAGTCTGCAGTCGACTAAAACAGTAAAACCGGCGTTGAAACTGATGAACTTCATTTGACCGGAGCAACTTTGGGCGCTTTAGTATCGGTTCGCTAAATTTTGTATTTTATTTACGTTTTAAGGTGGAGGACGGGACAAAAATGTTTCCCGCGAGAGGATATTTTTAAATGTGGAAAAGAATATGATACCATATTTATCATTTAATTAAGGCCGTACCAGTTTTCCTTGACAGGCACGTATACAGGATGGCTTCTTTATTTATGGAAAATGAAAGAAGACAAAACGTGTATTTACCTTCCGCCTGGAAACGTGTAACTTTATTCTAAATGCTTTAACTCACAAAGAAAAATATGCTTTACTCATAGTGCTCGTACATTTTTTTTAAATCTTCTTGTTTTTTGCATTAGATAGGTAAAAAAATAACTCATTGAAATAGCTGGATAAATGAGGAACTCTTTTTATAAGGGCTTGTTAGAGCAAAAACAGAGGGCATTCAAAATAAAAAATATATATCTTCAATTTATTGGCATAATTTATTGAAGCTTATGAGCTTTATAAACCTCGTCGTAGTATTTCTCAATCAATAAAGATAATATGAACAAATATTAAATTCAATACGAAACAACAATAATGAATTCAGGTATGATCTTGCAGTCATGCAAAAAATATAGAAGACTAAATATGGAAATTAATTGACGTTAACCTAACTAACGTCACGTCGTTTCACCGCAGGTACGGACAGAGAGGACCTACGCCAAATAACTCAGTGTTGGCACATACATTCTCTTCTGTTATTCTGACTTCTGGCATAGCCCGACTCAAGTATTTGATTAACTTAATCGTGCTATATCTTCCTCGGGCGTCCCCGGCTTCTTCTTCCATTCACTTTCACGTCATATATTCTCCTAACACTAGCCACATACATTTTCCTTGGGAGATCTCTGAGACGAATGTCTATTAAAACCATGTATGATCGTGTGAAAAATGTTGAGATTTGTAAGGAATGCAAGGCTTATTTCAGCGTAATAAATCAGATTAAGAAAGGAGTGTAAGGAAAATACATGACGCGAATGTTAATAGAAGAAGAAACCAGGGACCCTCGAGGAAGACGTGGCACGTTCAAGTGAATCATTTTTAAAAATGAGTTGAACCGTCAATCAACATTTCGCCTCATTAAAAACAGAAAACCATTGATAAACTTGAGTTTTACTCAGAGCAGCTTTTTGTAACATATGAAGTATTTATTTCAAATCTTCCTCCAAACAAAGGCTTATCAAAGTTCCCCGTGAAAATCAGGTAAATTTACCATTAAAAATCAGTGAAAGCCTTGAAAGAGTCTCATAAAAAATACTGAAGCCGAATAGGGTTTCTTACTAAAATTACTAGAGGCATTCTGATGCGAAAGTGTTCATAGACCACTCACCTAATAGAAAAGAAGAGAATTCCTTGTCTCTCTATGTATTTTACCGCGGAAAAGGCGAATAATTTCACATGAAAGCATTTTTAGACAGTGTTCAAAATACAGCCTTCAAAATATAGAACCTCTGAAATGATATTAAATTCTTCCCTGCTCGCTCTGAAGGCTAATAGTGATTTGCCATGTGGGGGAAAAAATAAGTACAATTTCCCAGCTTTCTTCATTACCACACAATGGGAAATTGTCTTTTTCCAGTGTTCTTTATGTCTCTTCGCTCTACGTGGGAACCGCCACTCCCAGCCTCCAGATGTAAGCGGATGTGGGAGAGTAATTCGGATACGTTTGTTATCAATCCACGCAGGGGCGGATCTACCATAAGGCACAGTGGGCAATCGCACAAGTGCGCGTTCATTTTGGAGGCCACGCGCGGACAGACCAAAAAATTGCATTAAAGATTTCCTAAATATTTACAAAAGCTAATTTTTTGTGCATTATTTAACCTTGCCGATAAATAAAAAGGTCTACGTGAAAGATATCAAATAACAGATAGGCACGTTATGTAAACAAATAATATGTTGGCGATTCACCTTTTTGAAAACTGAGCAAATAACTAAAGAAATGTGAAAAGGGAAAATTTATGTAGTGTTCTTGAAGAGTTCAAAATGTAAATTTATGGTTTGTTATTACATTAAGTAACAAAAAATGTTCATTGTGATTTAAAACCCTTCAAAAACAAAATGTCTAGAAATTGTTACATAGTTATTGCCCAAGAAATACAAAAAAAGAATAATTTATGTTCATTATGTTTACTGTTAACATCATTGACCCAAAAAGGAACGTTGTAAATTAATAAAATTATACAATCCTTTTATTGAAGCAGGTTTTGTTGTGCACCCATTGTTTGTATCAATTTTTAATATTCGGTCAAACTTTCCAACTATACTCGAACAGAATATCGTAAGATGGAGTCCGTGGGACTCTGGCATCCCCAAGTGAGGTATGTTGTGAGGCTAAAGAGCATGGGGGAGGGTAAAGAAATAGCGAATAGGAAGGTTGGAAGGACCTGGTTATATAGATCTACTCATCAAAAATGTCCAATGCCATTCTAAGCAGCTTTTCTATTCTAAAAGGTGGTCTTTCACCGGGGCAATACTGAGTGTATCTAACAGTTGAATGATCACCCTATGATGGCACCACTACACATTTTACCTGTATTGTACACAGTTGAATATCATATATTTATTGATGATTTTGTTATAATAAGTAATCAAACAATAAGTCACTCATCTCACTGGGGCAGTCTTGTGTCGAGATGAGCAGCTTTGCAATTTAAGTGAAACTATATAAAAAAGTAACAATACCAAAAACTTCAAATTCTGCACTTAGTTGGGTAGTATATTTATAGTTTACAAAAATAACAATTTATATGTTAACCAAATGTCACAAAGTATCTTGTGTTGGCTCCAATCTCTCATAATTATACTGCGTAAAAACATACCATGACAAGAGCCATTCCATAATATTTTGAAAAACATTACTGTGGAAATACCATTTCCCCGAGTTCAAATCCGCCTCCGTTCGTTAAAACGGCCAATAATTTTGTATGCTTCTCGACTTATCGAAGGCTAGGAAAACTATCAATATTTTAGTAAATGTCACCCGTCATGGGTATATCACCGCAAATGCTGGCAAATGTGGACTAATTACCGTTATTCCTGATAAAAATATTTATCGTGTCATTTTTAATAATTTTGTGGCTGTCTTGTCGTGAACCCCAGAGGTATGCAAAGTTTTTTTTTAATCCGGCCCTGAATCAGTTTTACCTTTTTGGTTTCGGGTGAGATAAAAATGGTATAAGTAATATTTTCAATTTCGTGTGGTGTAATACGCGATCATTACTTACGTTCAAAACGTCTCGCAGTATTTCTTTTATTCGCACTAACTTGTTACCGTATTTGTATTATTTTACATTGTCTATTTGATTTATACCGAGCTTTCCAAATAGGAACAAGTGTAATAATGAAATACGTATGAACTTCCTTATTAAATTTTTATGACAAACGCTTGCTTGCTTATGCTTATGCTTATGCTTATTTAAACAAAAAAATAAACAAATAAATTAGTGACAAAAATGAAAACGAGAATTTTTTTCACGACATTTACGTTAATATTTGTATAAATTCTACCGTATTTAGATGTCTCCTTACTTTTACTTTTATGTAATGATTATCTACCTATACACGATTGTACCCTACTTAGATGACCGTTTACTTTTACTTTTATAATATGATTATTTACCCATATATGGTTCTACTTTAATTAGATGACTGCTTACTTTTACTGTGTGATTATTTATCCATACATTATTCTATCTTATTTAGATGACTGTTTACTATTAAATATAATTATGAGTTGATTCTTGCTAGTTTCATGTTTTTCTTCTATATTTATACCTAAACTAATATTTATTACCATGAAATACAAAAAAATCGAAAGCCTTCGAAAATCACGAAAAAAAAAAAAATGCCCGAAAACAATAACGGATTTTTTAAATAAAAAAATCGATCGGTTAGCGGCTGAGTTGACAAATGCGTCGAATTCCCACCCTGGAATGGTGGGTTTAATTTCTGAGCTAGCTAACTCCTCCATCATTTTAAAAACAATATTTCTCAAAATGATGGTTTTCCGGGTTATTCGTACCCCCTAAATGTTTTTTTCTTTAAAAATAATAACAAAAATTCGTTGTTTTGTATATTCTCAAAGAGCCTCTCTCGCACAAGCCGAATGAGTAAACCGGATTGTCGTAATATGAAAAGAGGCCACTTGTTATTCACAGAGAGATTTCCACAGTTTCACTGGAAGCGTATTGTTGTCAAAGAGGTTGGGACTAAACTATAAAGAAAACGTAAATAACATATCGGGTTTTTATTTCGTTTAATTTTGAGCCGAGTCAGCGAGAAGAATCTTTGTTTCTTCCTTTGTACAATAAAGGTTTGTTTTATTGAAACGCTATGCTATTGAGTGGAGCAGAACTTAAGCCATTCGGAAATCATGAAGAATAATTAATTAAACAACAAAAACAATCACCTTATTCGGAACCACTAAAGTCATTTTAATTCATCACCAACCAGATACTCTAATGTTGAAAATGGATTGCAATCTTTACAGCGAAGAGGTCAGGTGGGAATTCTGTCCTGGTTCTATCAGTATTTCAATAGAAGATGATCTGCGAAACTAGCGTCATTGATCCCTTAGACACCGGTGCATGGTCAGGAAACACGACAAACGCGCGCCCAACATTTATACACAGTTGACATTTGTCACATCAGAATGGCTCGCTTCTAAGATTTGTTTCGGGTGTGGAACGACTTGCCGGCGTCTGAGTTTCATCCGTCATAAAACATTAGTCTCTTCAAGACCCATGTTCACTATTTTCTCTCCTTGAAATGACATCATCCATGGGTGTGGATTAAAGTAAAAATTAAGAAAAAGTCGGCTTCGCTAATCGCACGCTTCGTCGAGGAAAAATTTAAAACTAAAAACGATGTACTCGTATACTCGTAAGTTAGTTTTGTCGCGTCGTCCCTGCAAAATACCAATGTTTACATATTTGCCCCAAAAAGAAATTTCTCCAGAAACTGGTGTATTTTTTCGAAAAAATTCACTTAACGTGGAAATTTCTACTAAATACTTTTGAGAAGATCGAAAAACCAAAAAATCGTACATTCTGTTATATTCGTCGCATGGTGCCTTAGAAAAAGATGTTTACAAATGTACACCAAGAGGAAATTTCTCTACAATTTAGTGTTCTCCTTCAAAAACATTTACATATAAAACCAACAAATCTATAAAATCTGTTATATTTCTTGTATGTTGCTTGAAAAAACGGTGTTTGTATTTCTACACCAAAAGTATTTTTTTCCACAAATTGTCGAATTTAAAAAAAATATATTCTTGAGTATTTTTCAATGGAATTTTAATCAGACCAAGCAAGATTTTAAATATCCCTAATATTAGTTAATTTTCTTCGCAGACTTTCGAAAACACTGTTTGCTTTTCTTCTACTCTCATAGTAAATTTCATCAAAAAATTCTTTTATCGTAGTAATTTCGGCTGAAACCTTTTGAGAACACCGAAAACCCACAAATTCTGTTATTTATGACGCATCGCGCATGATAATACGAAATTTATCAATAATTCTTTGTTCCTCATAGACGCCTGACTCGTGTCTCCAAACTCCTGTCTCCTGACTTCTGACCCCAGACTCCAGACTCCTGAATTCTTCTGAATCCTGACTCCTGACTCATTCTGAACCCTGACTCCTGACTCCTGATTTCTGACTCATGACTCCTGACTCCTGAAATTGATGAAGAATCCGCAATACCTCAAAAAATCGATAGAAAATTAAAAATATCTCTTAGTTAAATCCCATAGATTCTGAAAGAACGGTGTTTTCGTTTCTACCCCAAGAGTAAATTTCTCCACAAATATGATTTTTTTTTAAACTTTACTACTATATCGAGTGTTTATAGACCATCAAATTGATGGAGAATCCGAAATACCTCGTAGTTAAATCACATAGTACCCAAGTAAACGGTGTCTTCGTTTCTACCCCAAGGGGAAATTTCTCCATAAAAGTTGAACTTTTCCAAAAATGTACATTAACGAGTGGTTTTTGATGGAATTATCGAGAGACCGTCAAATCGATAGAGAATCCAAAAAATCTCTTATCTCATTGTTAAATCACATAATACCTAAGAAAACGGTGTTTTTGTTTCTCTACCCCAAGAGGAAATTTCTCCACGAGAGGTGAATTATTTTAAAAAATGTACAATTGTCGAGTTGTTTTCGATCGAGTTTTCAAGAGACCATCAAATCGAAAAAAAATCCAAAATGTCTCTTAGTCAAATCCCGTAGTTTCTCAAAAAGCGGAGTTTTCGTTTCTACCCCAAGTGCAAATTTCTCAACAAATATCATTTTTTTTCAAAACTTTATGATGTCGAGTGTTTTCCGATGGAATTATCAAGGGACCACAAAGTTGATCGAGAATCCGAAATACTTCGTAGGTAAATTTCAGAGTTTTTTAAACTAAAAGAGTAATTTTTTTTTAAACTTTACTATGTCAAGCGTTTTTCGACGGACTTATAAAGAGACCATCAAATTCATGTAGAATCCGAAAACGGTGATTTCATTTCTATCCTAAGAAGAAATTTCTAGACAAATATGATTATTTTTTTTAAACTTTACTATGTCAAGCGTTTTTCGACGGACTTATAAAGAGACCATCAAATTCATGTAGAATCCGAAAACGGTGTTTTCATTTCTATCCTAAGAAGAAATTTCTAGACAAATATGATTATTTTTTTTAAACTTTACTATGTCAAGCGTTTTTCGACGGACTTATAAAGAGACCATCAAATTCATGTAGAATCCGAAAACGGTGTTTTCATTTCTATCCCAAGAAGAAATTTCTCCACAAATATGATTATTTTTTTTAAACTTTACTTTGTTGAGTGTTTTTCTCTGGAATTATCAAAAGACCATCAAATTCATGGAGAATCCGAAATATCTCATTTTTAAATCCCATAGTACATAAGTACATGGTAAGGGAATCCAAAATACCTCTTAAGTAATTTTCATATTACGTGAGAAAACGGTGTTCTCGTTTCTACCCCAAGAAGTCATTTCTATTTATATTAGGTTGTTCAGCGACCATAATATATATTTATATTATGTTGTTCAGCGACCAAAAAAAGGTGTTCATAGTACATGGAAATCAATGGAAATACATATTTTAAAACTTCGATGAAATCATGTATTGCGCAATGCAAATACGTGACTTCGGGCCCTAGTTGAGAATCCCGTAGACCCATGTAATCTAAACAATTGTGAGATTTGTACGGAATAAAAAAAAAAGTGGAATTAGTCCAATTTGTATAACTTTTGCGCAGAGTGCGGGCATTATGGTAGTATCATAATGTACGTCGCTACCAGTCGCAAGTTTCACAAATTTGGGAATCATTTATTTTTTCCAATTTCGACACTCGTATTTCAGAAAAATCCCACGAATCTGAAAAATATCGGACCAATGGCGTTTGGGACAGGTATTGAAAGCGTTGTTTGCACACAATCGCCGTGATAAGGGTTGACTCTGAGATTTCAAATCAGAACCAGAAGATATAAAATACCACCCCTAATTCCTCCCTCCGCTCAAAAACTGGAATTTAGGGATAACCTGGTAGCTACGTGATTTTGATATCATGGACACTTTGAAACTTTGAAAATATTCTGGTATTTTCTTAGCTATTTACACAGTTCCTTAAAAAAACCATTGTTAATGTATTCATATAGAATAATAATATGTTATTTAAATGTGATTTTTTTAAATGTTCCATTTACTGGACAACAATTAATGTGCAAAAAATTTTTTGTTTTGATTTTTTTTCAGACCCTATCTAAGAGTTGCCGCAATAGCTTAGTGGTAATCGTTCATGTACCTCTGTAAAGGTTGGATTAAATACTCAACGGGTCTTTGATGTCAAATTAATTTTATTATATTTATATATATTATATTTTATTATATTAAAATACTACAAATTATGTATAATGGTTACATATTGTTCTAACATAAACATGTAAAATAATATAAACATAATCGCTTGAACCCCCACACTTATGAACCTAGCATAACCACTGCACCTAAGCCTAACCTAAAGCTGCGCTTTAAAAATAATTTGATTAATTGAAAACTTGTAATTAGATAATATATTCCATGAATTAATTTAGAAATCAAATAAATAATTCCATAATCTTAGGAAATATTCATTGGACTTGTAAAAGGGTTCTTTTTATTTTTAAATTATACTGAACGCAAAAGCCAGTTAAACTTTACTCATATTAAATGGAGAATTTAAAAAAAGTCTATTTTAGGTTCGATAAATATATTATAAGTAGGTACTTATCGTTTTTCCCTAAAAATCACGGACAGACATAGGTAGAAGAAAATTGTGTTCTAATATTTCACGCGCGCTTTAGTTCCATTTTTTTAAATACGTATTAGATAGCCTACTACCTACCTAAATAAAAACAGCCTAAATCTCAAGGCCGGAACACCGAATCAAATCAACCTCTTTACTTCTAAGAGAAGTTAAAAAAAATTCTGTTATATTTTTCGTTTTTTTAAGAATTTTATGGAAATTAAGAGGCTGATTTCATTTAGGGTCGTTTTCATTTGTGTGGTTTTAGTTTGAAGTAGTCCGTGTAAATAAAACTCAAATGCTGGAGATCCACGCAAATGTCTACCTTAGTGAAGTTTGAAACGTATGAAAAAGTCGGATCATTCTAAATTTAAATTTAAAAATTCTCCTAGTGGAACATTCACGATACGCTATTTATTATGTATTAATATTTTACAGAACATACACGTCGTTCTATATAATAATTGCTTACATTATAAAAAAAATCTTTAACTAAATAGAAATAAATTTATAAAATATAATTGTTTACGCAAATGCGGTTCACGCTGTAATGGATCATATTGCAGAGCGAGGTATGGGAAAACGCGAGTCAAAATCGAACGACTTGAAAAATAACTCCGACGATGAAAAATGGTACAATTTTTTTTTTTTAAATTTACTGTAAATCAAATTTAATAATGTATTTATTTAGTTCTGCAAGTATTTACAGTTTATATTATTGTGACAGCTGTTTCGGCGTTCAATGCCATTTTCAAATTGCCAAACTGTAAAATTAAATGGAGTTCTACGAATCAAACACAAAAACAATTAATAATAAAATTGTACTGTTATCCACACATAGTTAGAGATAAATAGTTTCCCCCAAGGCCTATGTCATCTTTGGGGGATACTTTGTTGAAGATTTATATATATTCTAGCTGATGTATACCCGGCCTTACTCGGATACAATAATTGATTTGACAGCGAAAGTAACTATCTCCAAATAAAGAAATATTCATTTGAATATTTTATTTCATTCCAAACGTTTATTTTTTCAAAATATATCTAAATCATAAAGTTCTTAAATCGGTACCTACTCGTGTTTTCCATTTTTTAAATATTCTACCCAAAAAAACTTCTTCTTTTGAGTATGCAATCTGTGGCTAACCAGAGTGTTATATCTATGGGCTAACCTAAATCAAACATGGCGGGTTCAAAGTTTTTCATACTAATTTTGAAACGTTATAGCAACAGTTTTACATATTGGATTTCATTCAAACTACTCTCTAAACCTTCCCGGCACTAATAAGAACAAACTGTGCTATTTTCAGCGAAACCGGTGTAGTAATTTTAGAGAAAATCGAGGACAAACAAACAAACAAACTTACGTTGATTTTTATAGATATAGATGTTTTCAGATAAAGAACTACTTAACTCATAACTACTCTAATCGTACAATGAGAAATATAACTAACTAAAACGTAACTATCATTTCTACAACGTTTTTGTTTCGTTAGCTTGTCAAATAAAAAAATTGGACTTACGTTTTCCACGCACCCTACATGATGAGCCTCTTCATCATCCCCTGTGCGTGGCCACCACTTCTCAAGATCCAGACAACCTGATTTATAGCGCCGTGAGATACAAATCAAAAGCCTAATAAACCTTGCGTACCGGAAGTCTTCAGCGATCTCCCGCCAGAACATTCCGCTTCCGGAATCCTCGCTTTATACATCCTGTATGGTAGGTTTTGTTAACCGCTGTAATATCCATCTGCCGAAATGTTGGATAACAGATGTTAAGTGAAAATTGTTCCTTTTATTAATTAATATGTCTGACATTATGGACTCCATCAAAACCTTGTTCAGGCTTAAATGTTGTCTCAAATGAATATTTTAGACCTATTTTTGTCATTGCTTCATTCATGCATGCTCTTGTTTATCTCATTTCGTGTTGTGTAAATTGGGAGTTTTGATATTGGTCCGTTAATATAAATATAGCAGGTCAGCGACCGACTTAATTAAAAAAAATAATTGTAATTATTTTTTTTTTCAAGTTTTCTTTAATAAAAAGTTGCGATGAGGAAGTAAATACAAAAATGGATAGGTAAACATAAATATTATAAAATACGCATAATTTTTTTTAACCACTTTAATTTAATATAATAATCGACTGGTTTCGGAAGTACCCTTCCTTCGTCAGGAATACATAAAGACTAAACTAAGATACAAAATAAAGATAGACGTATTTAGGCATATTATATTACTCGGATATACATGTTTATCAGCAACTTAAATTAGGCTTTCGTAAACACTCATAATATATTTATATATATTTTTTTATTTTTTATCTATTTTTTTTTTTTATTATTTTATTTTTTTTTTTTATTTTAAGACACTTTACAAAAATATAACACAAAAAGTACTAATGAACTACTTTTTGCAATTTTTCTGAGGGGAGCTTGTAATTTAAAAATTTATAATGAATTTACAGTTATTGTTGAGTTTCAAAATACATATAAAATAAAAACATATGCGACAAACTTAAAACATAAATATTTCATATATAACATAGAATTTTAATCAAAAATATTTCTACCAAAATATAAACGTACTTTTCCTACCTACAATAAAACTCTTTTCTCATTATAATATTATGTTAATAAAGGGGTATGAAGTTCGATTCTTAGGGAAATTAAATGATTTATTTGAGTCAATTTATTCATTCTAACGAATTAACATAATTCGTTCAACGAGAATCGATCGATTTTAAGTTTTTCAACCCGTACACAGCAAAGGTGTTTTACGGGGGAAATATTCTTGGTGTCTCCCTCCGGAGATGAAAGAAATGGTCTCTTTTTTAGATTATTAACTCAATTTCCCTCATTTGATAGATTGTCTCCCATCGGACGCTTTCCAGTGAATGAATATATAAATTTTACAAACCGGAATGCTATTTTCTATTTTGGTGGGCTAAAAAATGAAGAACGGACTTTGTGTGGTTAGATTAGTACTCCTCTATGCAACAATTTTTTAAGATGAAAATAGGGAAAGAGGTATTTAGGGGAAGAACTAGGAGGCCGATTCCAGTTCTTCGTAAGGAAAAGGTTAAAGACTTTTTGCTTAACTGCGATTCCGGTTCTATCGGATGACAGCAAGAATCATTAGTTCCAAATGATAGTCGCATTCCACCAAAAACACATACAGACCTCTTATTCAGCGAATGATAAATACCGTAAGTGAGATATATTTTTAAATTATCGATTTTTACGTAATTTTCATAGCTGTCATCCGGGAGAACCGGAACCGCAGGTACGCAAAACAGCTTCAAATGTAACGATATGGATAAATTCTTATCCTTGAAGAACGGGAATCAATAGCAAATATCTAAAGACATTCTAATTAACCTTTTCTCTATTAATGTTTGTTCATCCTGAAACAGGATTAAAATGAGTACTAATTCATTTTAAATGTAATGGAGAAGTAATAATTGTTACTATTTCTTTTCAATCCTGAAAATTCAGATTCAAACCCACATCCTCTGGGTCAACTTGCTGCTCGGTACTCTGATTAGTATTGCAAATCACAAAAACAATCAATGTTCTGTTGAATTGAAATTTCACTTTAATGGCTGTCCTTAGTAACGGTGAAATTTCCATAAAAACATTATTCAATATATATTTTACCAAAGTTTTAGGCTATAGATTGTCAAACCCTGCCAAGTAACTAAAACAAAACAATTTATGTTTAACGAACCTAAATAGATGCTAACGGTGATTAGAACGTGGTCAAACCAAGGCCCGATTGTCCTAAAGACCTGCAATAAAATGGGCATAATATATGGGATAAAGTATTAATACAATACGTCATTTGGCCGTTTTATCTCAGTCGAATGGTCCAGTGCTGAATGTCCGCGCCATATTGCGTCAATTTTACGACACTTACTCCGGTCGTAAAACTCACGAGGGGCAGTATTAAATGTACGAAACCTACCCTTATCAATATATATATATATTATCCATCAAGGTCTTTCTTATTTTGCGAACGAATTGAAATACATACTTATTAAATATGTTATTCTGCGTGACATAATTTTTAAAAACGGTTCTTCTATGGCTTTCCTTTCCTTTTCCTTCCTTTCCCTTCCTTTCCCTTCCTTTCCCTTCCTTTCCCTTCTTTTCCCTTCCTTTCCCAACCCTTCCCGGCTTTCACTTGTATTCTTTTTTTCCCTTCCTTTCCCTTCCTTTCCCAACCCTTCCCGGCTTTCACTTGTATTATTTTTTTACATCAATACCGTACAAGAGTTTCAACTGCACTTTTGTTCTGTTTCATGGCATTCCGCTAAATGCATGTCGTGCAACTAAATTTAGTATATAGGGGAAGGAAATGGGGAAGAGGAAGGTTAGACAGTACCTGGCTTTTTAGACATGGTCATTATATATGTCTAAAGCCATTTCAAGCAACGTTTCGATTCTGAATGGTGGTTTTTCACCAGGGTGATATTGATTAATATCGAAGATTGTCAAATCATCTGTGAGAGAGTTTTCGTTTCTCTTTGAAATAATTACACCAACCCTGAAAATAGAAGAAGTAAACGTAGGTATAATCTGTTTGGCTTTAGTGTTGCTGTTTTGATCATTAAATTGAAGTATATGTGGAGCCATTATTCAAAGAACAATTCTGCAGCTTGTAACACCAAAGATAATTCTCAAGTTACTTCAACGCTACGAAATTGTTATTTTCATTTTTCACCCGTGAATTGAAATTGAATCGTTTCATGTCATAGAATAGCAATACGGTTGAAGTTCGCTCTCGAACGCCGCGGAGCCGTACCCAATCGGCAGAACGATCGAGCTAAAAACTGCCAAAGGAATTTCCACCCAATTGACCGCCACATTATTACGGTTTCAATAGACATTTTGACTGGACGAAGTCTAGAACAAAATTATTTCAATATATGTTTTTTTGATTTCTTTTTCCCGGCATATTTTTAAGGAATTACTTACAGGTTTATTATTTTTTAAAGAAATTTTTAGAATGAGTATGCCATAACGTTGTTTTCGACTATCGTGATAATAGTTTCGTATATATCATAAACATGCGAACCAAGTCTTGTGTAAAAGAAACGGAATAAAAGCGAGACAAATGTAGATACATAAATAAAATGCATTATTGTCCGCCATCCGGATAATGCGTTGTGTTAATTACAGCGTATTGACTAATTTCCCGCCATCCCCGTATCACAGTAAGATCTAGCTTCTCAAATTTAGAAGATTATATTTTATATTCTGAGAAATATAACATGACACTTCTGTTATTCAATGTTACCAAAGCCTGTACTAACATTGTTTCCGAGTAAGTAATTCGTTTTCTTGTGAATTAATTTGATCTCAGGTTATATCGAAACATTTAAAATTATTTCTGACAGATCTGTCACTGTGAGACACTGAAAAGTCAAACCCTAGAAGTGCGATCTACAACGGTTACAAAGAAAATTGACGTTGCTAAAATAGTAAAATAATTAGAATTATCGGCGTTGACAAGCCAATGAAATTAGCTCCAGGTTCCAAAATGATACTCTTAGAACCACCCAAATGAAAGACTACCATCCTCAATCGAAACATTGCTTGAAATTAACTTTTTTTTGTTACACATACTTAATATTAATAATCACCTCTAGGGCGCTGTACAAATATTACGTCATATTCTCTACTTAATTATCTACGAACAGATACAGAAAAACATACTTACTTCTGATAGGTGATGACGTTGCTGACCTATGTTTGAATTGCCTTAAATTGGTTTTTTCGGGAATACAAAATTCCGATAAGTAAGCCGGGACCATTCCGTTAAGTGACTTAAACACCATCCAGCAGAGCTTGATCTGGATTCTTTCAGGACATTTGACATTTGACCCTGGAAGACTGATCTCTATCGTTTCGACTAACACTGCGTGCATTTAATGCTGTATCTTCGACTGTTCTCCATGTCATTTCAGCCGCTGATGAGGGCTTGCGAGGAGTAACCGCTCTAAGGGGGTAGGTGCTGCCATTTTTCATATAGTCTGACATTTTAAAGTAAACCAATATTGAGGACGCTGCGATCGCTTAAAAGGTTTTAATTGGCATCACAAAATGGCTCATAGAAAAATCAAAATAAGTTTTTCAAAAATACAATATTTGATTGCATATATTTCACATGTTTACTATTTTTTTCTGAAATTTAAAGTATCGAAATAAACATGTATAAGATGTTTGCTAATTAAAAATAAAACAAATACACAGATCAAAAAAAAAAAATTTAAAAAACCTTTTAAAATGTTATGATATTAAAGTATCGAAATAAACATGTATAAGATGTTTGCTAATTAAAAATAAAACAAATTCACAGATCAAAAAAAAATATATTTAAAAAAAAACTTTAAAATTTTATGATATTGGTTTTGTTGCGTTACCATAGTAATGACTTTTTTTTATATGAATACCGCACAAGAGTCTCAACTGCTCCCAACCGTCTGGAGCCAGTGAGACTATGGCATCCCAAATTGGGGAATGTTGTGAGGCTGAAAGTATTGGGGAGGGGAAGGAGAAGAGGAAGAGGATGGTGGGGAAATACCTGGCTATTCAGATCTGGTCACCAAACAGGGCTAAAAGCCATTTCAAGCAATGTTTCAATGCTGAATGGTGGTCTTTCACCAGGGTTATACTGAGATTATCTTCCACTCTGGAACGTGCTCAAATATACGAGGTATGTTCAAAAGAAAAGGTAAATTTTGAATTTTCGCGGACTGTGTACATTCGATTTCGTTTTTTTTGTTTGTTATGTTGGTACACATATGTTTATCATATGTTAGCATTATCAGCCATTTTGGATCAGTGGTTTGTTTTTGACAACTGGAAAGGTTAATTACGTTTTGTTTTTTCTTCGATTTTTTACTAAAAAAATTTTTGTAAAGAATCGAAAAACATCGATTTTTTTGATTTTTTGAAGAAATGCTGATAAGGACATAGAAAACAAAGCAAATCTAAAATTTCACTTCAATCAGACTGATGATGCCCCAAAAAACGGCTATCAAGTTCCGACCGAAACTAGGAAATTCCACCATAGGATTAACAATTATTAACAATTTTTTTCCAAAAAGAATCAATTTTTTGGATTTGTTTTATTTTTTCTTCGATTTTTTACTAAAAAAATTTTTTGTAAAGAATCGAAAAACATCGATTTTTTGGATTTTTTGAAGAAAAGCTGATAAGGACATAGAAAATAAAGCAAATCTAAAATTTCACTTCAATCGGACTGATGATGCCTCAGAAAACGAACCTAAAGTAAAAAATCGAAGAACACTCAAAAACGTGACTAACCTTTCCAGTTGTTAAAAACAAACCACTGATCCCAAATGGCTAATAATGCTAACATATGATAAACATATGTGTACCAACATAACAAACAACATCTGTGAATGTACACAGCCCGTGAAAATTCAAAATTCACCTTTTCTTTTGAACACACCTCGTACTACATTTATTTTTAACTTAATTAATTGTGAAACTGCACAAATTAATTAAATAAAATTTACTTGCGCACGCCGGGATTTGAACCCGCGACCTTCGGATTCGTAGTAGAAAGCCTTACCCCTCGACCATGGAGGGCGAAATTTTGTAGTTCCTAAAAAATAAATATCTACAATTAAGTGCCAAGCTATACGACACCTTTTTCAATACGAGTTAGATACATGTATTAAATGTAACAAAAATTAATAATTGTTTTGTTTTATAAAGGAATTTACCTTTTAAAGTTAGTGTAAAGACAAGGAAAAAAATAAATGTAATTTTCGTTAATATTCTTGAGATTTATGTCACGGCTAATTTTGATATCAAAAACTTAAAGCCTTAATTTAATTTATTTTTTTATTAAATCCTGTAAACTACAAACTTGTTTTCATCCTTTATATAAAGTAGTTTTAAAAAGTAACGTACCCATTTGAATTCTTACTAAATATTTAAAAAAATCTTTTGTGAGGGTTGATTGTAGTGTTAGTCAAATTGACAAATAATTATTCTTTACGTATACAAAATACGATTAGTTTTCCAAGGTTAAAAATGATGCATGTTACGAAAACAAGATTTTAAAAACCGTAAATGGTGAACGAATCAAAATAGCCAGGTATTTCCGAACGTTCCTATATCGCATCTTGTCATATTGTCCCTTCCCCGCTACCCTCAGCCTCACAACATGCCCCGAATCAAAATGACATAGTTTCACTGGAGGACTCAAAAATAAAGTAATTCAGATATCTGAAAATTTTTGTTTAATTTCACACGAAGTAAGGAAAAAGTGAGTTTTCTTTTGGGGACACGGACATGTCCACAAAACACTTCGCTTCATCTCTTCAGTGCTGGGAAATCCGCAATATAACTGTGTTCATAATATGTATAAACGAGAAAAAGTCGAAAATCACAATATTACTTCTTGGAATAATAATTACAATTTACTCTTAACAAAAGTTAAACGTATTCATGTAAATTACGCCATTATTTGCGCCTTGACAGATCTCATTACGCGACGTAATTACGCACATTTAAACTAACGCGAATTTCGTGGAGACAATCAGTCTGTTGTTGTGTTTTTTTTTCTCGCAAATTGTCTGTCCGCTGCTCCATTTCGCCAGAATTAACTCAAATAAAGGCAATAAAGCAAGTTTTAATTTAATGTCAGTCAAATTATTTACAAAAATGTTTAACCTTTTGTTGTTTTTTTTTACATTGTAAGAAGGATGAACGCAGGAAACTCCATTCATGGGGGGAGTGTACGCGGTAGTTACCAGTAAAAAGTTGTCGAAATAAACGAGGTAGCGATCGAGGTCCCTTTCCGGCAACGTTTTAAGGAAACAGATTGGTTTACCTCCTATCGCCATTCTGCATTTTTTTTAAATTTTATATATATATATATATAAATCTTTAAAAATAATAACTTTGTTTAAACCACTCTTTTTAACATATAAATATCTACATGTTTCAGAAGCAAAGCTCTATTTAATTATAAAACGACTTTAAGCCCGAGTGTCCTTGCGTGCAAGGTTTGCTAATAACAAAATATTTACACTTACTTACAATAAAAGGCATAGTGCAAGACATAAATTTAATTCAATTTATTTATTTTTTTTATAAATTATTGAAGTTTGTAAACCTCATTGTAATATTTGAATCATTGAAGAAGATAATAGTAACACATCCCAAATGAACCACGAAACCGAAAAAACAACAGAAATTAAAAAGATTTCAGTCGAATCTGGGACTCGAACCCAGGACCTCTACCTATCCGGGGTAACCGCTTAACCAACTTAGCTAATGAGACCAGTAACATTAATCATCATAAGGATAGCAGCCAATAATATGGGATTTATAAAAATGGAGGATAATATTAATAAAATAAAATAATAGTACAATAGTAATAAAATAATAGTACAATAAGTCAATAGATGTCTCATATAAAATAAAAATCGGGTAGGTATATCCGAGACTCTGTTCCGATTGCAATTGAGTTCTGGATGAAACTTTGCAATCATCAAAAGGACAGCAGCCAATAATATGGGATTTATAAAAATGGAGGATAATATTAATAAATCTTGAACATGAAGTATGATATCGGTAAATGGCGTAAATTGTACTGGTCTCATTAGCTAAGTTGGTTAAGCGGTTACCCCGGATGTCCTCCCGGTTTGAGTCCCAGATACGACTGAAATCTTTTTAATTTCTGTTGTTTTTTCGGTTTCGTGGTTCATTTGGGATGTGCTAATATTATCTTCTTCAATGATTCATAAATTTAATATTCACCTCATAATGGCCTGCAACTAAAGGAGAATAGAGAAAAGTAGAAAAATATGTGCAAGTAAAAAAATAAAAATCAATAAACAGTAATAAAGAAAAATCCAAGATAGCCATTGCAGTCCTATCAAGAACGAGCATTGCGATTGGCCTGACAGCAAGCGGACCCAGATATCCGCACCCTTTAGCTGGCCACCCGAGAGTTTCCTTGAAGAAATTTGTGTTGAAAAGAGGAGAGACCTCTTAAAACCCTATTTTCTCTCAGGGCCTATGTCATCTTTGGGTATGCTGTGTGGAGGGTCTTATAGAGTATAGAAAGGAGTGAACTCGGGTCTTAAAGAGACCCATGTTGTAGGAGGGAGGAAGCACAGAGGCCGGCAAACATTCCACAGTCGAGCTGTAGAACACAAGATCGAGTCATAGAAGCGACACGTTCTCATGTGGTAAATGTCAACCATGTACAAATATTGGTCGCGAGTTTGACGTGTTTCACAACTGCGCACCGGTGCCGAAAGGATCAATAACGCTAGTTAATCAAGGCATCTTCCGTTGAAATACCAGTTAAACAAGGACAGCATTCCCACCTGACGTCTGTGCTCCAAAGATTAAAATCCCTTTATTAAAACTATCTAACGGACCGACCGTTTCTGAGCTCCCGACCAGAGGGGCTGCCAAATTGTACAGTGGGGCGCACTTGCGATTTGTATAGGGTTAGCAGTTGTGTGCTATTAAAGTATCTGCGGGCTTTGTCCAATACGACCAATTAGTGAGAGGCTAACTTTATTCTAGCTTCGATGGAGCCCCCGTACCTGAGCTGGTGAATTAGGGTTACACCGAGCATATCAATGGAAGGCTTGCTTGCAGCTTGTTTAAAGATTGCTTCAATAACTGAAAAAGTTTTTCCAAGAAGAAGGACGCATTTGATGCGTAGGGCTTAAGGCTTGCAGTGGTTTTTATTTGCTTCCACTGGTCCTGATACAAGAACAGTGCATTGTAGGAATTATTGTGTAATTCGGTATAAATATTGTGTCAATTCAATCGATTTTCTGGTTACTATGATCACAATAATCGTCGGTTTCCTTTCTGTTTTACAAAATGCAATGAAGTTTCGCAAATTAATGCTTTTCCGAAACTGATTTTCGAATGGCGAAAATCGACAGCATTTATCAATTTTTCTTTTTGACAAAAAATAATAATTCACAAGATTTTCGACGAACTTTAGTCGCCTCAGATGGTGTGCTTTTAACGTATTTTTGGATGATTAAAACGAAAGTATTTTTTTTTTTTACACATATCCCCTAGAAATTTTCAATTTTCAAAAGATTATCATATCTAAATTCATTGTGTATTAATATTTGCCATTAGTGTTTCATTCTATAATTACCCTTTTACAATTTCACCAACGTTATCAGCTTTGTGTTTGCTAATCACAATAATTCAAGAATCATCTTCCATCTACCTAGTAACTAAATTTATTACAAAGAAGTTTATTTAATTCATACTATCCATTATATTCTTTACTTTAATTTAATTCATACTATCCATTACATTATTTACTTAAATTTAATTCATACTATCCATTACTTTCTTTACTTTAAATTAATTCATAATATCCATTACTTTCTTTACTTTAATTTAATTTATACTCTCCATTACTTTCTTTACTTTAATTTAATTCATACTATCCATCACATTCTATACATTGATTTAATTCATAATATCCATTCCATTCTTTACTTTAATTTAATTCATACTATCCATCACATTCTATACATTGATTTAATTCATAATATCCATTCCATTCTTTACTTTAATTTAATTCATACTATCCATCACATTCTATACATTGATTTAATTCATAATATCCATTCCATTCTTTACTTTAATTTAATTCATACTATCCATTACATTATTTACTTTAATTTAATGCATGATATCCATTACATTATTTACTTTAATTTAATTCATGCTATCAATTATATTATTTACTTTAATTTAATTCATGATATCCATTACATTATTTACTTTAATTTAATTCATGCTATCAATTATATTCTTTAGTTTAATTTTTATTAACATTTTACGTATTCAAGTCCGCTAAACATTTTACTTTTAACCTACCATACATGCAGATATACACATACACATGTACGTATATGTCGTGTATGTATACATGCATTTATATACAGATAATGTGTACTGTACATAAGGAAAAGGGGAAATTTATTTTAGTACTTATTTTTTAAATGCTGTTTTTTTCAATGCAAGGTATGAGATGCTGTCATATTAATTCTCAACAATTTTTACTAAAAAATACCACCTTTGATGGATGTTTCGGTCTTTGATACAAAATATTAAATACATTATATAACCATTACCCATCTAACTTCACACTTCAATCAAATTAACTGTTATGTAATATGTAATGTATCTATACTTTTTTTTTCCATTGAACTATGTTTATTTTTTTTTTCTCATCATATAATATGCAATACGAACAAAGCTTGTCAATTTGACTATCCTAAAACGTGAACTTCCCAATTGGACAGTCAAAGTGTTCTTACTGTAAAACATTTTTTCTGAATTGAATAAATAAATTATATAAATAAATATTTTGTGAACCTAACGCTTGAAACTTTTTCGCTTGACCGCATAGCATCTACGTTTGAAATATTTCAAAGGTGTCCATTTTTAAAAATACTTAAAGATGTCGCAGATCAATATTTTTTGAAAAACTGATTTTCGAATTATAAAAATCGACAGCATTTATCGGTTTTACCTTGGACAAGAATATTTTGCATTTTTTGGGCATTTTGTTTTGTCCAAACTTATATATCATTATTTTCAGTTTGAAATGTATCATTGATGTTGAGACATGTAGATATTTATTAATTAATGTAATAGTTAAAAAAAAAATTGCAAGTTGGGAATGAATGTTGTACGTTGTGTGGACTGTCTGGACGAAGCAATTGAAGTAATAATAGAGGTCTGCGTAAAATACCAGATTTACGTAGAAGTTATTCTGTCTTAAAATATTCACATTGCCCTTTTAGCTTAGACGTCTGAGAAAAAACTACTTATAGTTCTAATGGAAAACCTAACGTGGGAGTAGAAAGCCCCACATGATTTGATTTCAGCAAATATGTTTTGAAAAAATTAGATTTAAGTACAGAGAAAAAACATAGGATTGTTTTTCTTAAATCTCAGAGTGTGTGTGTTCATAATGGAATAAGAATTGTAAATACGGGTTTAAATACATGTATCAAATATTAAATACTTTTTTGCTTAATGATAATAATGTTGGAATAATTTGTACAGCGCCGTTTTCGTTAAAAAAATTCCTCGAGGGCGCTGTAAATTTTTTTTTCTGTGTTTTCTGTCTTTTTTTTATATGAATACCGCATAAGAGTCCCATCTGTTCCCAACCGTCTGGAGCCAGTGAGACTGGCATTCCCAATTGGGGAATATTGTGAAGCTAAAGGTATTAGGGAGGGGAAGGAGAAGGGGAAGAGGAAGGTGCGGAAATACCTGGCTATTCAGATCTGGTCACCAAACATGGCTAAAAGTCATTTCAACCAACGTTTCAATTCTGAATCGTGGTCTATCACCAGGGCGATACTGAGAGTATCTTCCACTCTGGAACGTGCCCAAGTATACTATATAATTGTTTCTGACTTAACTTTTATTATCAAAATTGTTAATGGTTTTATAGACAGCCCCGATATTGTAACCGTAATTACATTTAATATTCCAACTAGAATTTTGTTCAACTGTAACAATAATTTCAGAACTGAGTCATTTAAACATTCATTGCTACCTAGACTCCACGCAGTAGGTAATACATATTCAGATATAGTAGACATTTTCAACTGCTAGGAATACAAATACAAACAAACGATTATTGCACACATCCTCAATAATTACTAATATGTGTTTTTTTTTCAGTTTAATTTTTGTACCCTGAAGATGCTTATGTTGAGCGAAACCGGTCAGTCGTAATAAAATTAAATAAAATTCTCGTGGTTATAAACAAAGTTATTGTTTTATTCTTACTAATATATGTGTCTAGAGTATAAGTAACAGTGAATGTGAGGTGTGTTTTGATTATTAGCCCCTGGAACTTATTACTTAGAATGGTAATTACACTACGTAATTCCTGTATTTGTTAGATATATAATCTTTGAACCTACTGTGATGTGTTTTGCACCTGTTTATTATAACTAACTTTACGAGTATATGTAAAAGTCCATATATGGCGTTTATTATACAACAAATAAATAAATGTATTATTTTTCAAATTAATTGATTGTGAAACCGCACAAATTAATTGAATAAAATTTACTTGCGCAAGCCGGGATTTCAACCAGCGACCTTCGGATTCGTAGTCGAGAGCCTTACCCCTCTACCATGGAGGTCGTCATTATCATTATCATCATCTTATCATTATAGACAGTCCGTTATTACAACTTATGGCAACAAAGCAATTCATCGATCTGTAATACTATACAATATGTAAAATCCGTTTGATCAATGAACATGAATGGTGCCGCGTTAAAATATACACATTATTAATTTTATATACAAGCAGATAATATTATACATACCATAGTTACCTGGCAGGTCACTTGAGATATGCACTGTTTATTAGCGAAAATTGCGGTTCCGATTCTCTCGGGTGACAATTGTCATTCAGCGAATGACATTCTATAATATATCGATATTTGCATAGTTTTAACAAAATAAAATATAAAGTGTTGACTTTGAAGATTATCAGTCAGTCATTTGTCGCATAATAATGCTATTAAATTAACCGATTTGCCATGTTTAAGAAGTACCTATGGCAAAATCCCGAAAAGTCAGATAAAAGTGATTTAAATTATAAAAATTATAATAAACTATATATAAATTAAGTAATAGTAAACTGCATCTGTCAAATTATGTGTGATACACCTGTAGTTTTTAATTTTAATGTGATAATAAAACCACAAACTCCTTAAAAATGTGTTGTCATTGATTAATTAATTATTAATTGTTTGTGTTTAATTCGTAGAACTTCTTTTTTTTTAATTTAATGAAAATCAAATTTAATAATGATATTATTAAGTTCTGTAAGTATTTTTAGTTTTTATTATTGTGACAGCTGTTTCGGTTTTTAAGGCCATTTTCAAACTGAACTTTCAAACTTTCACAGTTTGAAAATGAACTTTCAAACTTTCACAGTTTCACAATAATAAAAACTAAAAATACTTGCAGAACTTAATAATAAAATGTTATTATTAAGTTCTCCAATACTAACATTTTATCTATATTTTCATTAAATTTAAAAAATATATATATATTGTCATTGACATGAAATCAGAACTGCTGATAAGCAAAATGTCTTTCAACCTAAAGAAAAGGACAGTGTTTTATCCTTTAAAAGAATCGGAATCGGGCCCTTGATAAGAGATCACCTATAAATCAATAAAGATATAGCATAAAAGCGCGCTGACTACGAGCAAACTGCGTGGACTATCAAAGCGGCTGTGCAATGAAAGTTATGCATTTGGTGTGTAGGTAGAAACAAAGGCCACTGTGCTTATAATCGAGAGGCTGGCAACACTTTGTGAGCGTGGTTTTGTACTAATAATTTAACATGACCCATCTCCCTTGTACCATTGTAAATCGAATCCTCGGGGTGTAAACGTCATCTTGATTAAAACTTGCTGAATTACCCATCTTTACCCGGGGTTTCGAATGGTTAGTGATAAAGTTTTGAGATTGCGATGTGTTCACCTGCCAATACGTTTATCCGGGTATTTTACTCTTATTTTGAACGTCATACCCCTACCCCTAACAAGACGCTTGAAGTTCTCCTTTTTACCTCCAGTGGTGAAAACAGTGCTACTATGGCAAACCAAGCGAGACGCTTGAAATTCTCCTGTTTACCGGCATTCTGGTGAAACATGCATACACCCATATTTAATGTATAATTTGTATGTAGTAAAGTTTAGCACAGTCTAACAAAGTTTATTTGCGCTTTCCTAAACTGGCCAGCACTACGCAAAAACCATCCTGCCATCATTTTGCAATAATGGTTTTTCAACCCGATTCAAAATTCCCATCGCTTTTTCTCTCCGTACATATTGCGGCACGAAAGGAACCGCCCACTAAAGTGGTAAACCGATAGAAGGTTGCTTCGGACGAGTCTGCGTAACCGAAGTAAGGGAGAATATTTTCATTACTTCTGCTACAAATCAAACTTTTCCAAATATCAACATTCTTTCTTAAACAGATATATTTTTTTTTTAAACATTTATTCATTCAATGCAAGGTAAAAGCGATACAAATTAACTTACAGATGCTTTGTAATGAGAAAAAGTGTTAAAGGTCAATTAAATATAAGTAATAATCAATTTTTTTTAATAGTTATCTCTTGAAGTTATTTTCATATTAATATTAATAATAAAAATAATTCCTTTTTTAATGTCTAATATAAATTTGTTATGAAATCTTAAAAAAAAAATTATTAACATTTTTGATTAATTACTTAACTGCTTTAATCAATTTTTGTTTATGTTTATAATTTGTCTATTCTTATACTGTTGTGTTCCATGTTTATCATTCGTCTATACTAGACATTATTATTATTTACTATTCCGTATATTCCTGATGAGGAAAGCATCGCTTCGAAACATGTTCATATGTATATATTAATAAAGTGGTGATTACATTGTTTTTATACAGGTGTTTTATTTATGACGCTAATAAGAGAAAAAACAAAACAAAAAGGAAGGGGAAGGAGAGGAAGATAGGATGGGGACAAGAGATGCTCTTGAGATAACGCATTACTTCAGTTCAATTTTGAAAAGGTATTGTGAGGAATGTCGATTTTGTTTAATTGTGTTGCGCATAAATAAGGGAAATTGGAGAATTTATCCTAAGGTTGGTTCTGCATGTGGTCAAATGAAAAAAATCAGTTTTTCGGGTTGGTCTTGACGATATGTTAATTTTTATAATATATTTTTTAAATGTATTATTATAGTTAATTCGTGCGTGTGTGGGCTTGTGTAATTATCAATTAGTCGTAAGTAAAGAAACGAGTGGTGAATTCTTCCTTGCATACATGCAACTTTCCCTTTAGAGATATTTTTAGACTGTACTAAAAAAATTCTTCTGTTGCGCTTTTCCTATTGGTGGTGGAATTTTCTGTTTTCTTTGGGGGGGTTGCATGAAAATTTAGAAAAAATTATAGCGGAGCATAGAACAAACAATAAATACCTAAGTTAAAATAACATAAATTGTATTTTGCCTATCTGGGGGCTAGAAATCATAAGGTCTGTGACCGATATGACGTGATTTGGCGAACGGTTTTCTTCAAACCGCTATAAATCACATTTCTAGGAATTTTCTGTGCAGCGGATCCGGTTATCCGCTCTCCGGCTAATGGACGCTATTGTTGAATATCGAAACACTATTTTGTGGAGGAAAGGAGAGGGTGGGAGGGTTATCGGTTGTATCTCACCCTGTCAAGGATGAAAAGGTGGCGAGGGAAATTGATTCGTTGAGATTCGTTGAGAGGGAAATTGATTTACCAAAATAAAAATAAGAAAACTTTGAGTGACCAATTAGGAATAAATTCGCATTTTTTACGACAAACATTCCGAATTTTTCCATTTTTTACGCGATATCTGCTCTTTTAAAATAATAAAGAAATTTTGCATGTCCTAAATTTTGCTTTTTCCGTGATTTTGACAAGCTTGAATAGCCATAAAATTTATTCAATTTAAAAAAAAATAAATAGATGTAAAAAATAATAAAAAACAAAAGAATAAACCTTTTATTTTGGTTCCTTAGAACAGGCAATCTGGCTAGCTGGGAACTAATATCCACTTGACAAGACATAATGCTTGTACACATTTAAATTATTTTCATTTATTTAAATATTCTCAATTGTCATAAATTATTGTACAATATTATGTTCTTTCTAATATATTAAATGCTATATCTACGTAATGTATATTTTTTTATTATTATTTTAAACACCAAAAAATATACCGCTTTTACTGCAAAACATCAAAAAGGGAACATAACATCATTGTTGTTGCAAAATACCACAACTTTTGCTGAAAAATAGCATCAGTTTTCTCAAAACTAAAGCTGATTTTACAAAGTTAACGTGAAACTAACCGATAAATAACACGATATTTTCAAGTCTCCAGTAATATATATCTCATGTATTTTGCTAATATAAAGAGACATTTTATTTAATGATTGAGAGCTTCTTAGATTTTGGTTTGAATCTCAGTGAAAAAAAAACATTTTTGCTGGCGTACCACAAGGATCCATACTAGGCCCTACCTTATATATAATACATATTACTGCAATGAAATTGATTTTTTCTCCTGTGAAACACTATGTTTATGCTGACAAGACAGTATTAGTTATTTCACATAAATATTTCATATTTTACTACAAAGAGACATCGGATTAATAATTAATGCCAAAAAACTAAGCTTATGTATAACAGATGTTATCATGCTAACATTAGTATAACTATTAAAATTATCCCATGATTTTAATTACATTCACAATTCTGTAATATAACAACCATGCTCATGTCAGGATATTGAACTTGTCACAGAATATGTTTGTCTAGGCTAAACAATAATTGACTGTAATTTTAAACGGGATATTCATGTATAAATAATTTGCAGACGGTCAGAGCAAAATTAAATAAAATCTATATATACAAAAAAAATAGTGGTACATGCTCATAACAAAAGACTAACTGCAAACGATGGATTTCTAATAACCAGATACCTAAATAAATGCGGTAAAAGAATATTAGAATAGCACGTTCCAAAAATTTGCAATATGTAAAAAATTGAAAACTAATTTTCAGTATGTTGTAAAAATGGGTATGTGAAAATATTTTTTGTAGTAATACTCTTTTTATTTGATTTTCCTTATTTTTTATGTAACCTTCTTTGGTTTCATTTTACATGTACCCACTTTTATATGTATTATTATTTTTATTTATAATAATAATAATGTGATATACATATATATATATATGTGTTTTAAGAAGACGTTGACAAAGTAATATCAATCATTGAAGAAGATAATATTAACACATCCCAAATGAACCACGAAACCGAAAAAACAACAACCTTCTGTTGAACAGATAATATTATCCTCTTCAATGATTAAATATTACATTGAGGTTTACAAACTTCAATAAGTTATAAAAAAAATAAATTGAATAATATCAATCAGTTTAATGAGACTAATATAAAAAAAATTGTCTAACATTTGAAAAACAATATAGGAATGCATAAAAAAAACTGCCATCTATGGATTATTTGATAATAAGCAAATGTCACAGAATTGGTATATACTAATGTAGCCAAGACGCAATCCTCTAGTACAGAAATTCACGAAAAATCAAGTAAGCTGATTTAAAACTCTCTTCAGTCAGTTGCGGTAATGCTTTCATGGTAATTCAAAAGATGTCGGTAAAGTTGTATCCATGAGAAGGTGGACTTCAACGCAAATTTGTCTTTGTAAAGACTCGCTTAGTATAATCTGGAATTCTATGAAACGAACGAAACATCAATACCTTGGTCATATTATGAGAAACGATAAATACAAGATTACACGAAGGATAACCTAGGAGAAGATTAATGGAAGACGACGTAACATGATTTCGTAATCCACGTGACTGATATGAGTGCAGTTCAGCAGCATTGTTCCAGGCTGCAGCCTGCAGGGTGATGATTTCCAACCTCCGATAGGAGAGGGTGTCACAATAAGAATAATAAGAATCCTGTATTGGTCGTTCCTCGTGGTGTGACCAAGAATAAGGAGTTTACTAGAACAGGAAATGCAGCGGAGTTTAAAATAAAAAAGGGATAACAAAAGTTCCCTCATCTATAAATTCTATATTGGTCTTTTCCATAAATATTATATATTTTCCATAGATCTAAAGGAATTTCATCATATTACTCTACCAAAGCTTGGGGATCTATCAAAAAGATACAATTTGAGGATTTATTAAACGTCTGTGATCTGAAGATCACGATTTGTGAAAGAAACTGATTTTTTGTATGAAAAGTAATATTTTAAATAATCAAATTGTTTTAATAAGAACTTAAAAACAATAATAAGAGAAAAAAATGTATTGATTCTCGAAATATACTATCCCGTAAAGAATTGGTGTTCACAAATCCCATAGTCAATTCGCACCCGAGCAGCTAATAGATTCCCAAGGTTTGCGCGCTTCCGCGGTTTGCCGCTGAAGCCCCTCGAGTAAGTTTTGTATAAACTATTTCTTAGAACAGAAAGATTCATGGTTCATTTTTCTAAGGGTAGGCATAGTTTTACGGCCTTTATGGATTACACGCCACTACTCACCATAGTCTCAACTGCCCAGAGCCAATGGAAGTAACTCCAGTGAAAAATATAATGGCTACTTTTGGAAAAAAAATATATATTTAGAAAAAATTGAACTAGAGTTCCTTATTGTGGAATTTCCATATCTTCCTCTTCTCGTTTACTTCCCTCCCTACAACATTCAGCATTATCAACAGCCGCTATTTTGGATGCCATAGTCTCACTAACTCCAGGTGGTTTGAACTGTTGTGCGATATTTAAAAAAACGTTACCTTTCTTTTTTTATACCAACGACGCGACGAGCAGAAAATATGTTTGCTTACTCCGTATTTTAAAAGGACAAGCTTATTCCTTCCAATTCTAGTTGTTCCGTATCAGGAACCAAATGATGGTCCGCATAATACCCGTTGTATCTCCTTTTCTCTTAAGGTCATACATGTGTTTTAGAAAGAGAGAACACCGATCTCACTTTACATCATATTTTGATAGTAGACTTAAAGGGTTAGATAGATTATTCCTATTTTAGTAGGAGAATTTTTATCTTTATTTTATGGATTCTTTCACTAGCTGGAACATATTCAAACACCACTTAATCTAGTATCTACTGCGGATTTTTTGACTGAATTTACAATAACATAATTGATGCTTTAGATAGACACCGAGCTGAAATATAATATCAGCTTTTTCATCCTTCAGCTGCATCCTTTACATTGAAGTGGTAATTTAAAAAATACATATCATACATTAATAATAATTTAGTTTACGTTTACGGTTCTACCGCTGATAGCTCCTTTGCAACCTCTCGTTCTATGACGTGCGTCGTTTAAAAAAGAGTGAGAGGCCTACAAAATGGTTTGCAACATTATCATAAATTGTTGTGAAATTTCTAAATTTGAGGAAAGGGTCAAATCTTTTGCCATATTCACATAATATGTTTTTTATACACGTTTGGGGCGTAGGGAAGAGAACAAGTAACTTCTTGCCATTCTTTGGGTTCAATTACACCGTTAAATCAAAATTATAATTTCGTTTCTTATAAATTTTTATATTAATTTACCAGAGGAGAAACTTAAAAAAAATATGTGATATTTAATTTCTCTCTAGTTGTTCTCATTAGTTTCATATTCTTGTGTTATATAATCAACGCTTTTGACGCAAATACTCGGAGCTCCTTCGAACAAATGTCTCTCAATCATAAAAACAATACTCAACGTTAATCAAGGTTTGTTAAATATCAATATAAATGGATTTTACTTTTTTTTTAAATAATTATCAACTACTCTCCATAATAGCGACCGAATTCTAGCACATATGTTGCACAATCTTTTTTTTGTTTTATTAATTTAAAACATTTAACAAAAAATATGCAAAAAGTCCTGATAAACTACTTTTTTGTAGTTTGTCTAACGGAAGCTCGTTATTCAAAACTTTATCCTAAATTTACAGTTAAGATTACGATATACATATATTAAAAAAATACATATGTAACAAACTTGATATTTCGTAAGAATGTGTATCAAAAATATTTCTACAAAACATAAAAAATAATATAGAATAACAACAATAAATCGTATGTAAAATGTATTTCGTAATTATCTAATACAAATAGTTTTTTTCAGCTAGCCAAGTTTTCAATATATATCTCAGGGTATATCTCCAAAAATTCAACGTAATTCACAATATTTCACCGTTATTCAACCATATTCACCGTAATTCATCGTAATTCACCGTAATTCACCATAATTCACCATAAATCACCGTAATTCCCGGTAATTTACCGTACATCAGCAGAATTTCGCGTATTTTACCGTAAGTAATCACCTTATTTCAGCGAAATTCACCGTAATGCAAAGTAATTTTGGGCAATTAATTATATTTGACTGTTTTCACCGTATTTGACCGTAATTTACAGTACTTCAGCGAAATTATTCACCGTAATTCACGAAAATTCACCATAATTTAACATAATTAAACGTAATTAACCGTATTTCAACGTAATTCACCGTAATTATCAGTAAATCACCGTCATTCACCGTACTTCACAATTATTCACCGTTATTCACAGTAATTCACCGAAATTCACCTTATTTCAGCGAAATTCACCGGAATTCAACGTAATTTTGAGCAATTCACTGTATTTCACTGTTTTCACCGTAATTCACCGTAATTTACGGTACTTCAGCGTAATTTACCGTAATTCACCGTAATTCAGGGTAATTCACGAACATTCACCGTAATTTAACGTAATTAACCGAAATTAACGCAATTTTCCGTAATTCACCGTAATTCACAGTATTTCAGAGTCACTCACCGTAATTCACCGTAATTAAAAGTTATTCACGTAAGTTTTATCATAATTCACTGTATTGAACCGTAATTCACCGAAATTCACAATACTTCTCTTTAAAAACCCGTACTTCAAACAAATTCACCGTAATTCAACGTAATTTTGCGCAATTCACTATATTTCACTGTTTTCACCGTAATTCACCGTAATTTACGGTACTTCAGCGTAATTTACCGTAATTCACCGTGATTCACCGTAATTCACCGTATTTCACAGTTATTCATCGTAATTCACCGTAATTAAAAGTTATTCACGTAATTTTTATCATAATTCACTGTATTGCACCGTAATTCACAATACTTCTCTTGAAAGAACCGTACTTCAAATAAATTCACCGTAATTCACCGTATTTCTCCATATTTCACCGTAATTCACAATAATTCTCCGTAAAAAACCGTACTTTATGGAAATTCATCTCAATTTATCGTAATACACAATATTGCACCGTAATTTACCGTTCTTCACAATACTTCTCTTTAAAAAACCGTACTTCACAAAAATTCACCGTATTTCACCGTAAGTCACCGAAATTCACCGTGATTCCCCGTAATTCACGGTACTTCACCGTAATCCACCGAAATACTGTATTTCACCGTAATTCACCGTTATTCACGGTGATTCAATGTTATTCACGTTATTTCTCAATAATTCTCCATAAAAAACCGTACGTCACGAAAATTCACCGTAATTAATAATATTTCTCCTTAAAAAACCGTACTTCACCGTAATTAAACGTAATTCACCGTAATTCAACATAATTCGGGAAAATTTATCGTAATTTATCGGAATTCACCGTAATTCACAATACTTCTCTTTGAAAAAAATGTACTTCACAGAAGTTCAACGTAATTCACGGTAATTCACAATACTTCTCTTTGAAAAACAGTACTTCACAGAAGTTCAACGTAATTCACCGTACAGCACCGTAGTTCACGGCATTTCCCCGTATTTCCCAATATTTCACCGTAATTCCCCGTAATTCACGGTAGTTCACCGTAATCCACCATAATTAACCGTAATTAAATGTAACTCACCGCAATTCACCGTAATTCACAATACTTCTCTTTAAAAACCATAATTAACAGTAAATCACCGTAATTCACAGTAATTCACCGTATTTCATAATAATTCACCGTAATTCACGGAAATTCAATGTAATTTATCGAATTTCACCGAAATTCGCCGTATTTCACAGTAATTCACGTAAATTCAATGTAATTTATCGTAATTCACCGAAATTCACCGTATTTCACAGTAATTCACCGTATTTCACAGTAATTCACCGTATTTCACAGTAATTCACCGTAATTCATCTTAGTTCACCGGAAAAGTAACCATTAATCCCCGTAACTCATCTTAATTCACCGTAATTCACCGTAATTCACCGTAATTAACCGTAATTCACCTTAATTCACAGTAATTCACCGTAATTCACCATAATTCACCGTAATTCACCGTAATTTACCGTAATTGACGGAAATTCATCGTAATTTATTGTAATTCCCAATAATTCATCGTAATTCACCGTAATTCACAGTAAATCACGGAAATTCATCGTAATTTATCGGAATTCAGCGTAATTCATCGTACTTCACGAAAATTCACCAGAATATATCGTAAATCACCGTAATTCACCGTAATTAACCGTAATTCACCGTAATTCACCTTACTTCACCGTACTTCACGGAAACTCATCGTAATTTATCGTAATTCACCGTAATTCACCGTAAATCACGGAAATTCATCGTAATTTATCGGAATTCAGCGTAATTCATCGTACTTCACGAAAATTCACTAGAATATATCGTAAATCACCGTAATTCACCGTAATTAACCGTAATTCACCGTAATTCACCTTACTTCACCGTACTTCACGGAAACTCATCGTAATTTATCGTAATTCACCGTAATTCACAGTAAATCACGGAAATTCATCGTAATTTATCGGAATTCAGCGTAATTCATCGTACTTCACGAAAATTCACAGTAATTCACCGTAATTCACCGTAATTCACCGTAAATCACCGTAATTCACCGTAATTAACCGTAATTCACCGTAATTCATCTGACTTCACCGTACTTTACGGAAACTCATCGTATTTTATCGTAATTCACCGTAATTCACCGTAATTCACCATCATTCACCGTAATTCACCTTTATTTACTGTAATTGATGGAAATTCATCGTAAGTTATCATAATTCACAACAATTCATCGTAATTCACCAAAATTCCACGTAATTCATCGTAATTCACCGTAATTCACCTTTATTCACCGTAATTCACCGTAATTCACCATAATTCACCGTAATTTACCGTAATTTACCGTACTTCACGAAAATTCATTAGAATTAACGTAATTTACCGTAATTCACCGTAATTAACCGTAATTCAACGTAATTCACCTAAATTTACCATAATTCATCGTAATTCACTGTAATTCACCGTAATTCACCGTAATTCACCGTAATTCACGGAAATTCATCGTAATTTATCGTAATTCACCGTAATTCAACGTAATTCACTGTAATTCACAATACTGTTCTTTAAAAACCATACTTTACCAAAATTCACGGTAATTCACAATAATTCTCCTTAAAAAACTGTACTTCATGGAAATTCATCTCAATTTATCGTATTTCTCTGTATTGCACCGGAATTCACCGTAATTACCTTTAATTCTCCGTAATTCACCAAAATTCACGGAAATTCAATGTAATTGATCGAATTTCACCGAAATTCGCCGTATTTCACAGTAATTCACCGTAATTAACCGTAAATCCCCGTAATTCACCGTAATTCACCGTAATTCACTGTAATTCACCGTAATTCACCGAAATTCACCGTAATTCACCGTAATTCACCTTACTTCACCGTAATTCACCGTATTTCACTTAAATTCATCGTTATTTTTCGTCGTTTACTGTATTGTACCGTAATTTACCGTAATTCACCGGAATTCACGGAAATTCATCGTTATATATCGTAATTCACCGTAATTCAACGTAATTCACTGTAATTCACAATACTTTTCTTTAAAAACCATACTTTACCAAAATTCACGGTAATTCACAATAATTCTCCTTAAAAAACCGTACTTCATGGAAATTCATCTCACTTTATCGTATTTCAGTAATTCACCGTAATTCACCTTAGTTCACCGTACTTCACAAAAATTCACCGTAATTAACCGTAAATCCCCGTAATTCACCGTAATTAACCGTAATTCACCGTAATTCACCGTAATTCACCGAAATTCACCGTATTTCACAGTAATTCACCTTAATTCACCTTAATTCACCGTAATTCACCGTAATTCACCTTACTTCACCGTAATTCACCGTATTTCACTTAAATTCATCGTTATTTATCGTAATTGACTGTATTGCACCGTAATTCACCATAATTCACCGGACTTCACAAAAATTCACCGTAATTTACCGTACTTCAAAAAATCTCACCGTAATTCATCGTATTTTTTTCTTAATTTACCGTAATTCACCGTAATTCACCGTAAATCACCGTAATTCACGGAAATTTATCGTAATTTATCGTAATTCAGCGTAATTGGTGTTTCTTTTCGTAATTTTTTTTCACCCCCTCCCTTTTTCGTCTCCCTTTTTTCCCTCCTTTCTTTTTTTTCTTGCTTCCCTTTTTTTTAGTTCCCTTTTTCCCCACTTTCCTCCTTTCCCCACTGCCCTTTTTCTTCCATTTTCCTCTTTTTCCCCCGCACTTCATCAATTAATAATCATTTACGGTGGTGCTTTTACTACCTACCAATACCATTTTATAAACGTTTTCTCATAACCTTCATATTCAAGTTCATAATTTAATCGATTTCAATTGAAATGATCATATTTTCCTGTATGCAAGCATGCACAATTACATGGATTTCCCCTCAATTATTCGGTAAGCAAACAACAACTAATTGTTACGTGATTTCATCTTTATTTAGCTCTTTTGATGAAACTGTAATAAAAAGCTTTACTCGTAAAAACAATTTCGAGTGGCTTGTTGGAAATTTGATGCGCTTTTTTCCTTGGCGTGTAGTCGCGCACGGTCGCATGTTGACAACACAAAATAAAAGTAAATTGTGCGAAGTACTTTTTATTTTATTTCTAAGTCCCCTAAAGTTTTGTAAACCGGATTGACCTTCAGGATCAGAAAACTAACCAAATCTTTTTATCAAATATCGGTATTTTTAAAGACATACTAGATCTAAATTTAGTAAAAAAATATATGTAAACCGATCGTAAAACCATGTGTTTTTTCTATTTGAAATATAGAGTACCAAAAATATTTGTGAAGATAAACTGTAAGTTTTTGGGTGGCTATATTGACGTCCTCACAGCCGCGCCCCTCTTAACCTAGCCGAGTTCCTTTTTTTTTTTTTTTTTTTTTTATTTAATATAATAATTTTTTTTACAGAGTATATAAAAAATAAAGACATGATTCGTATAGTGTAACTTAAAAAATATAATATAGCTATTCTCACATAAAGAAACAAGGTTCTTGTGTTTGGTGAGTGATTATCGCTTAGTTAGTAAATCATAACTTAAAATATTGTTGTACAATAGCAGGAAAATATGAATTTGTCGTGTATATTTTGTAATTTATCACTAGTAATAGTATTAAAGAAAATGAAAAGAAAGTAGAAGAAAAGAAGAGAATCTAATAATAATAAAAATTTAAAAAAAAAAATTTAAATTGTTAGAGTAGTTTGAGGTAATTTTTTAATCTATGTTGAAATTCATGGATATTTTCTATAATTTTAAGATCAGATGGCAGATTGTTAAAAAAAGTTATTTCTAGATATAGGTATGTGTTTTGCGTATGCTTAGTATTGAATGGCGGGATTTTAATGTTTTGTTGATACCTTGCGGATATATTAAATTGTAATTTATTTAACGTTTTTTCTTTAAAGATTTGAATAATTGCATATTTTTTATAAATTTCATCTACTGTAGGTACATTGAATATTGTAAAAAGCTTTTCAGTGGAAAATGATGATGATTTTTTTAAAATTACCTTTATTATCAATCTTTGAATTATTTTAAGTGGACTTAAAATATTATCATATGTTCCCCCCCAGCCAATAATTCCATATTGTAAAAGAGACTGAACAATTGCATAGTACACTCTTTTTAGGTTTTCTAGTCTAAGAATATTTCTTAGTCTTATAAATATATATATACATTTTCTAATTCGTTTAACAAGTTCACAAATATGTGTTTTCCATTTAAAATGCTGGTCTATATATACACAAAGGTATTTAATTTTGGAAGTTGGACTAAGTATTGAACATGCTTGATTACAATTGATTCTGTTGCAGTTACTTTGGTGTATTATAATTTTTATTTCTAGTTTTGATTTAAATTTATTGATAGAGAAAGGAATAAATTTTGTTTTTCCAGTGTTAAGGGAGAGTAGATTATTATCGAACCAATTTTTTTAATATATTAATATCAGTATTTGCTAGCTTGTTAATAGAATTCCAGTCAGTACCTTCAATTATTATGACAGTGTCGTCAGCATAAGATATTATTTTCCGTTTAGCTTTTGCATGAATATGTCATTTACATAGATGATAAAAAGTAGAGAAATGGCTTTTAGCCGTGTTTGGTGACCAGATCTGAATAGCCAGGCATTTCCCCACCTTCCTCTTCCCCTTCTCCTTCCCCTCCCCTTTATCTTCAGCCTCACAACATTTCCCAATTGGGGATGCCATAGTCTTACTGGCTCTAGACGGTTGGGAGCAGTTGAGACTCTTGTGGGGAATTCATGTAAAAAAAAAAAAAAACATAGATGATAAAAAGTAGAGGTCCCAGTACTGTACCTTACATAATATATATATAATACATATATTTTTTAAAGTTCATATTTCCTTATACCTAATTAATTATAGATTCTAAATATACTAATTATGATGATGCTCACTCCACTTTTAAATACAAGCGCCCGCTTCTATAGAAGAGAAACAAACAAACAAAACTGAAAACTGTGTTAGCCCATAGATATACCACTCTGGTTAGCTACAGATTACATATTCAAAAGACGAAGTTTTGTTTCTGTTGAATATTTTCAAAATGGAAAACACAAGTAGGTACATACTATTTAGATATGTTTTGGAAAAATAAATGTTTGGAATAAAATCAATTTTTCCAATGAATGTTTCATTGTTTCGATATAGCAATAGTCGTCACAAGCCATTACTTTCGCTGTCAAATCAATGATGGCACCAACAAGACAAGCAATAATTCACAACTTCATAACTTTATTAAAATAAAATAAAAATTCCGAAGAAGGCCGGGTACACATCAGCTAGTTGTTTAATAATTTATAAAAAAGGGACTCGCGAATAGTGTTTCGTATTCTTAGATGGGTTTCGATCACAACGAATTTCTATGGATGCTGCGAAACGCAGGCCCTTTTGAACTCGATTAAACTTAAAATATTACCCCATGCATACTTGACATGTTCCCGCTAAACCCTTACATTTTTTTTTCCACCCTCCCCCCCTTGTCTATATCTGTCTCTACTCTTGCTTCTCTCTTCTCTCTTCCAGCTGTCATTATTTATTTAATAATAATAATAATAATATTTATTTGAAACACATTATTTTACAGAAATATTTAAGAAGGCTTTGACTGTCCAACTAGGAACAAATCCCGTTTTAGGACAGTCAAATTGATAAGTTTAGTTCATATTGATATACATAAGGGAATATAAAAGAATCCATAAAGTAAATTTAAAAAAAGAAATGTTTTATTTTTATTTATTTAATTAAAAAAAAAATTATTAATATTTTTTATTATTTTCTTTAAAAAATTTATTGTACTGTATAATAATGAATTACATATGAGATATAAAAGTTTAAAGTATGATATGCATTTTTTAATTTAGTGTAGAGTATTAATGAATACGTATGAGATGTAAAAGTATAAAGAATAAAAGTTTAAAGTATAAGATACTAAAGTATGATATGCATTTTTTTAAATTAGTGTAGAGTAATAATGAATTACAAATGAGATGTAAAAGTGTAAAATATAAAGTATAAAAGTTTAAAAAATAAGAGATTAAAGTATGATAAGCATTTTTTTTTAAAATTTAGTGAAGAGTAATAATGAATTACATATCACATGTAAAAGTTTAAAGTACAAGTATAAAAGTTTAAAGTGTACAAGATTAAACTATGATATGCATTTTTTTAAATTTAGTGAAGAGTAATAATGAATTACATAATAATAATAATAATACTTGGACGATTTATATAACGCCGTTTTTGTGAAAAATCACCTCAAGGGCGCATATCAGATGTAAAAGTTTAAAGTACAAGTATAAAAGTTTAAAGTGTACAAGATTAAAATATGATATGCATTTTTTTTATTAATAAGTAATTAATTACATATGAAGGTTTTATTAAAATTTTACATATCTATTAATGAGCATATGTTCGCTTTTGACCCTTCCTAAATCTAGAAGCCATACATTGATCAGTTTACGCAGGACGTTTGTACTTTTCATTTTCCATGTATCGGGTATTATGTTGAACAATTTTGGTACTAAGTATGAAAATTGTCTTTTAGCAAGGGCATGGTTTTTGTTGAAACTATTGGATTTCTTCTCGAGTGTCTGGTGTCGTGATAGTGATCGATAGATGGGTAGTGGTGACGTTGTTTATGTGTATGTAATACAATTTTCCTGATATACAGTTGTCTGACATCAAGAACTTGCATTTCTTTGAATAATTCATCACCCGGGTACCTGAAGGGTTTTTTAAGGATGACTCTTATTAAGGATTTCTGCGCTTTTGCCAGGGGGGTCCAAAATTGTTTTGACATAACCGCCCTATCCTAAGGATGCATATTCAAGTAAAGAATTACACATGGCATAATATATTGATTTTAGATCTTTTACATATAGAATATTTCTAATAGTCATGAAAAGGTGAGTGAGTTTTCTGACTTTTGTGGCAGTTGAGTTGACGTGTTCTTCCCATCTCAGGAATTTGTCAATAATGATTCCTAAATATTTTAAACTATCCACGCATTCTAAGTTATTGCAAGTACAAGAATTTATTTCATTGCAAAGGTGAGCAGTAATGTTTAGCACATCTTTGGGTTATCCCGCTTGCGTTGCACTGAAACATATGAATTTGGTTTTATCCGTATTGAGAGTAAGGAGGTTATTGTCTAACCATTGCATAACCTTGTTTATACCAATTTCTGCTTTACTATCAACTTCGTTCCAGCTTTTGCCTTCTTTTTTATATTTAGATTTTTACTTTCGCCAATGTCTACTAAATACCTAATTTACAGGGAACTTCGCGATTCTAAGTTGATAGAAAACATCTGATGATAATGACACACTGTGTATTGTATCTGTCATATTTTGGCAGATGTCATACCGCGTGAATGAATCTTTTTCTGTCCCCGCTTTTTGTATTTTCTGTTGCGGTTTTTATAATATGCTCTCCGCCCACTCCTCGGGTAATTCCGGCTGAGTAAAGCTGCAGTAATAGCTTCTGCCAGCAATAATCGCTTCTGCTGGATAGCTTATACTATTTGTATAACTCCGATGACAGTTTGCAGTGGATTATGGGCGGTATGGGCACTGAACAGATTATCGATAGAAGTGTCATCTATACCGATTTGAAAGAAAATCGATATATTAAGATAAGACCTTTTAACTCCCAGGTCTCGGATACGCCAATGAAAGTATCTGCTCAAGAGGTGCTTCGTTTTTTGAAAATATTTAATCAATTTCACCAGAAGCAGCTTCTATTTTTTCCAATGAACGGTTGTGCAGTGAACTCCCAATGATAAACTACAGCGAACAAGACTCACTTGGATTATAATATTACTACAGTTTGAACGGCGCGTCACTACTCCATAGTAAAAGAAAATCCACCAATAGGACTACAGCGTAGCTGTCCCTAGGTGCGAATCATCGAACGCATACATGAAGGTAAAAACATAATGGGATATTTCATACAACATAAATACGGTGTCGGACTGTATGTCAGAGCCAACATTCGCTATTCCGGTGCGCAGCGACTAAGTAATTTTTTTTCTATTTCATCGTGTGAATGCTATAAACATTGTCCATGGTGGAATTCTATTTTAATGATTTTTTTTTTGTCTATTCTTTTCGCTTTAATGTTGAATTCCCGATGATTTAGACCACGAACTTAGTCAGGCACACGGACACGCCATCAACACACTTCTATCGGCGTTCGGCTGCGATAGTTTGCTCTGTCTGTGTAGTGGTTGGTGGCTTGTGGTGATGGTGACCAGTTATCGGGCGGTGCCGTCATCGCTGCTACTTCCTTCCTGCTCTGCTCTGGAGGCACACGTACCACGCCCGTCCACTTTATTGGTGATTAGTGATTACTATTTGTCATCGTCAGTGTCAGTGTTGTCATCCTCCATCCAGGCGTGTTATGCTATGACTTTGGAAGGAATTTCGCGATCTGCCAATTAGACTGGATATAGTTGTGATGTCAAGCTGGTATTATATGGGTCACTTCACCCTCGTGCTATTTCGTGCCGTATCTCATAGCTTGACAATCTCTGTGGCAGAGCAGAAAGCTTTGCTTCGTACCCAGAGAAACCTTGCTTATTTCACATATTGTAATGAAATTATATTTTGTTCATTTACACCACTGGATTTAGTAATATTTCATGACAACATCTGAATAGCTAGGTACTTCCCAACCATCCTCTTATACAAGAAAGTGAAACCTTCAAACCTCTTCTCTTTCAGCCTTCACACAGCATCCCTCGAATTGAAATGGGCCAAAGGGTAAATGTATCCCTCTTAGGGGTTCGTGTTAGGGTGGATGAAAATCTCACATTTCCCCAATGGGGATGTAATGGTTCTGCTAACTCCGGGCAGTTGAATAGAGTTTGTCGGGGTTCCCGACTATCCCCAATTGGGACATTGGTATGTTATGAGGCTGAAGGATGGGAAAAGGAACGCTGGAAGTTAAAGGCTCTTCAGAGTCAGACATTGGTTCTCTCGGATGACAGCTATCATTCGGCGAATGACGTTTTTTTTAGAAATATCGATATTTATGTAGTTTTGACAAAAGATAAACTCAATATTATCGTAAGTAACATTATTAGTAAGTTATTTGTCGCAAATAATACTATTAAATGAACCAAATTAACGAAATTGCGATGTTTGTAAAGTACCTATGCCAAAAGCCAGACTTGTCGGTTAAAAATGTTATAAATTCTTAAACTTATAATAAACTATAACTACACGTGTAAAGTAAATAATAATAAACTACACGTGTTAAGTATGTGTGATACACCTATAATTTGTTATAATACTGTGATAATTAAACCACACACAAAAATGTATTGTCATTAACATGGAAACGGAAGCTAAACAAAATGTCTTTAACTCTAAGGATAAGGACAATGTCTTGTCCTTAAAAAGAATCGGAATCGGGTCCCTGGTCACCAAACACGCCTAAAGCCATTTCAAGCGAACTTTTGATGCTGCATGGTGGTCTTCCACCCGGGCGATAGTGTAGTAGTGATTGCGTGATGATTAGTTAGATGTTATGTACAGATTTAATATGTATATACTGAATTTAATTAATTATTATAATTGATTTCCTCACATTTCCGTTTCTGCAATTCGTGCACCATAAATTACCGACCACCACACAACGTGTAATAAATATTATTTGAATGCCACTATTTGCCGATGTTAAACATATTTGAAATCTAATCGATGCAATGAACAGGTGTTTGTGTTAAAACGTTATTGTTTGCCCACATAAAGCCGGCCTAGCTCAGTGCATTTGAAATACGATATCAATAAAGCGACAATTAATTGTAACATACGGGGTTTTTCAAAATGGTGGACTCAATTTTCTGAATTATAAGTTATATGAAAATGATATAAATACCAAAAGATTCGAATCCCACCGCTAGACCACTCGTAGTTACGTAAACTACCGCTAGAGTTCTCGCGCCGCCAAGCAGCCATTTCGCCTCAGTTGTAAGTAAAATGGCTACTATGCAGTACAAAGTTTACTGTATTCGTGATTTCTGTAAAAAAATAATATTTTTATTGTTATTTGCTACTCTAGCTTGGGCCGTGTTATAGTAAGTAGTCCATTTCGTTTCGTGGTAAAGTTAATTAAAATAATCTCTTTTTTGAACATAATAACATATGTGTAGTACATAAAAAAGTAATTTAAAGATACATGTACTAAAAAAAATATTGATTTATATAGAAAAATAACAAAATAAATGTACTCATTACAGTCCAATACAAAAACAACGTAGGAATAAATCATTTTGAATAAAGTCGGCGATTGTAGTGCAGCGTACTTTTCGGCTCTATTTTAATAATGAACCTCCAATTAGAAAGAGCATTTGTCGTTGGTATCACCAATTTGAGAAAACTGGATGTCTCTGTAAAGGAAAAAATCCAGACCGACCGCGTGTATCGGAGGAGGAGAACGCGTGAACACGAAATGGCTGCTTGGCGACGCGAGCACTCTAGCGGTGGGATCCGAAATTTTTTGGACCACCTCTTTCAATTTCTATGCAGATCATTAGTATATAACATATAATTCAGGAAATATAGCGGTACGAAATTGAGTCCATCATTTTGAATAACCTTGTACTTGTTTGTATCAATATTAAATAATATATTCCAGTTTTATCGCTCTACTCTCTACTCTCTATCGCCGCATTTGAGTTAGTTTATGATTCAATGCACTTGCTCCATATTACATAGTTAGTTATTTCTTCAAATTATGATTCACTTGTTGACCTTTCAGCATCAATTGTTTTTTCTTGAATTTCTGACTCCGAACGTGTCAATCAATGCATTAACTTCTTGGTAACTATTAAATTTGCTGGTTCCCTCTAAATCAGTCCCCCCCCGGTGGTAGATCCAGAAGCACCAAGGAGGTGGGGATAGATGTAAGAAAGCGCTAAAATTTATTAGGCTAAAACATTTTTCACTTGTACATTGTTTTGTACAATTTTGTTTATTTTCAATCGATTTTTTTATGACTGTCTCTTAATTTTTTTTTCTTTTTACAATTATGAATATACTAATTATAATGAAGAACTATTTTGACTTAATTTGCTTTCTGTCAAAACATTATTCAATGTGGTATAGTAGGATGTAGGATGGGTGGTACTTATAAAACTCACTCGATCCCTTTACATCGCACAAAAACTAATAATTATAATAATCTGATGTCACTAGGTATGAAATTGAGTAGCTTGACAGCACTGTATTTACAACTTGTTTGTCCACAAGAGGTGACACAAACTGTGATTGTGTTAGGGCTCTAGTGCTTGTTCTTTCTTCAAACATATGGATATTTTTAAATTGATGCAGCACGATATTTTTCGAATGATGTTTTTCTCAAGTTGGGAATATTGTGTTATTTCACAATTTATTCATTAAAATTAATATATAGTATATTTTGATAGAAGGCAGTCGCTTTGTGGTTAGACATATTTAGTGAAAATAAAACAATAACTTTATTTATAACCACGACATTTATGTAATTTTATTAGGACCGACCGGTTTCGCTTAACGCAAGCATCATCAGGGTATAAAATTAAACTGATCAAAAATACATAGTGTGTGTTTATATATACAAAATATAATATAGTAAAACAAAACAAAACATAGAACAAAGAAAAAGTGAGATAGCATGAAATAGAAATCTGACATAATAACAGAGAGAAAGAGACAGATGTGTACATAATGAAATACCACGGAACACCTGATTATAAACAATGTTATTGTTTTATTTTGATTAGTATATAGTATATTTGCGGGACGTTACCTAGTGGTATACACTGTCAGTATCGCCCTGGTGAAAGACTACCATTCAGAATCTAAACGTTGCTTTAAATGGCTTTAGCCGTGTTTGGTGACCAGATCTAAATAGCCAGGCACTTCCCCATCTCCTTCCCCTCCTCAATACCTTCAGCCTCACAACATGCCCCAATTGGGATGCCATAGTCTCACTGGCTTCAGACGGGTGGGAGCAGTTGGGGGACTCTTGAGTGGTACTCACTTAAAAAATAAATATTTTAGATATAATTGTATTAAATTAAAATCCGGCGCCCATCAATGAGAATGGGCGTATAATGTAATAAATTTATATATATATATATAAATATATATAAATATATATAAATATATATAAATATATATAAATATATATAAATTATATGCCCGCCCATCTGGGCTTTTACATGTATTTTAGAACTTAGTATAAATAGCTATCGATAACACAAATCATTAACGCTATATTATCCAAGCTACAATTTTACATATTGTAGGATACGTCAAAGTGCTGGTATAGATGACGCTTTACTGTATAAATGGAGTCAGCAAATACATCAACAACACCTCCAAACTTGTTGCCCAGATCATGCTGAGACTAATAGTTGGTTGTGTAAGTGTTGCAGAAATATGTTACAGTTTGTCTTGTGTTCCTCGTCGGTACGTTTAATTTAATGGCGGGGCTGCCAATTAGGCTGTTTTATTAGATTTTCAATTATTATTATTCAAATTTATGCTCAAATTAGCGATGTGTAGAGTTTTCTCATAGTGGGCGGTACTTTAGAAAAATCTTTGGAATGGGGGTGGGAATCTCTGGTCTAAATGCTTGGAGGGTGATGCGACTTGCGTGTGCCATTATCGTGATGGACCCTTTCTACAGACCTTCGTAGGTCGCCCCATCGCCTATATTGTTAACTAAATCGTCCGTCCTTAATTCGGTTGACCTATTATACTATATTCTTTTTGTTCTCCAGTATGATAACAGCATAGCATTGTTCTATCGCTCATCTGCCATCCGAATTGACTATTCCGACTTGACATTGGTTATAGCTCTCATTATTCGTAGGAAGGCGTTGTTATCTCCATTTTTTTAGCTTTTCGCATTATCATAAGTAAGTGGAGGTATCTTTTGATTTTACAAGTAAAGTTAATAAAATAGAAATGAAACAATATGATATAAAGACAAAAAGCACTAAAGAATAAATGTACATGACATAATAAGTAGGTTAATTCACCGTTACAATGGATAACACTTTACAGTAAAGACCTGAAATGTTGGCGATTGCGATGACGCGAAATTCGCATTTGTCTGGTAAATAACCCCGAATTTTTGTATATATTCTGGTATTTTTAAACTAAATATTTCTTTGTCTTTGGTTTTGACAAGCTGGAATAGCCATAAAATAGAACGCAGCTAACTTCATATTGAAAACGCCGCTCACTGTCATTCCTTTTTCGGTAAACAACGAAAAATAATATTTTACAAATTTATTGTAAAATATCAAAAAGGGAATTTAAAGCCACTTTTATTGCAAAATACTACCGGCTTTTACTGAAATATATTCTCATTTTCCCAAAAATATCACTCCTTTTCCGCAAGTTAGGTCAGGAGAAAGAGCCCAGATCCTGGCATGAAACCGAGAAGCAGCCTGGCGAGCCCCTCACTCACACAGTGACGACACATTCAATTCAACTGCATTATGTATCAATAGCAATAGCGGCATCTCGTGGCTAGATACTGTCATGTGTAGGATATTTATTTATTGGTTTGGTTTGCGTGTGAATCGATTTCCACGAACCTCGTGCTTATTGACCCAGAGGGAACGTGCCCACCAATTAATTGGTGAACCCGCATCTGCGTTGGTGGGCTATTTCCATTTCCCCCTCCCATTAGTAGCCTGTCTACAGCCTGATGCATTAAATTATTTCTAATAGCTGATAATATTGGCCATAGCTGGTAGGACAAGACAGTACCTACCATTTGTTTGTGACAAATATCATTCCTCTTGTGACGAATTCAACATCTGAGGAACAAATACTTCCATATTGATATATATGTATATTTGGTATCACCAGTGTTACAGTATTAGCATGCTTTAGCACGGCTTTTACATAGAGTAGAGGTAGCTTATTTGAAACTATTTAACTTTGGATAAAACCCTCAATTTATGTTGTTTCTTTTTTACGTTATCTATTATAATACATATGTACCTATTCAATATTATTTTTAATGTCCTTGTAAAAGCGTAAATAAATAAATAAAAATATTTAAAAAATATGTATATATTTATACAATAACACACCGTTTTTTTTAAAGAAAGACACATTCCCAATTTACAAATAATTTGGCCATATTTTAATTCCTCTTCTACCATTATAATTAGGGAAGAATGGTCTTTGTACAATGACGGAGGAATTAGCTGGTAGAGGATTGAACCAGCTTTGAAAGCGAGTGGGAACCCGACGCTTTGGACGAACCGATCATGTGTAGCATTATTTATTTAATATCAACGGTATAAATATACCATAAACAATGATTACATGTCACAGTTAACTGCAAGCATAAGAATATAGCACAAATAATTAAAAAAAAAAATTTAAATTATTTAATTTTAAAAAACTATTAAATGTGGCATTAGGTCGTACATGACATCAGAGAGTATATAAAGAATAAAAGTTCATGAAGGATATAAAAGTAAAAGATATGCGTACATATAAAACATAATTATATTAATATTGATTGAAAAGATATAATAGTTATAGCCTTCTTGTACTTACCTTCCGTGCAGTTAAATATATCCGCTACATGTGCGTATCTATTACCAACTTCATGTAATGTAGGTACAAGCGAGTGTTTGTAGTGCTCAGTCCTGGTGTTGTTAGATTTAAAGAGGATTTTGGAACGAGTAGCTCTCGTAGGTATATGAAATTGAATGAGGTTAATTAAATCAATTACACGTATAAATGTAAAGACCGGTGAACGGATAAAACAGGACACAATGAAATTATAGATTTGTGTAGGTATGTTTTTTTGTCTGTCGTTTAAAAAAAAATGTTAAGAAAGTAAAAAATGAATATAATTATTTTCATCTTAATATCTACAGATTATCTCAATATCTACGCAGTTTCTTAACACTATATAAATATATTTCGATCTTGTCATTTAATTGTATATACAAAGTTTGTATATACCACGAGCATCACTCGCAGACATACTGAGTATAGTACAAACTTCTCAAAAATTCAAAGTCCCCTGGCATAGATAATATCCGAATGTTTGACATAAAAAGACACATAGATATTTTGGGTCCTATATTAACCCATCTGATCAACACAATTTTAACACAAGCTGTAATACCAGATGAACTCAAATGTAGTATTATTAGACCTATTTACAAAAATGGGAAACATACTGATATAGGAAACTATAGACCGATTAGTATATTACCCGCTCTAGAAAAGATTCTTGAAAAATACATATCTTTAAAACTAACCAAATACTTGGAGTGCTTTTCTTTAATAGATCCTAATCAATTTATACATTTCCTTATTATATATATATATACATTTCCTTATTATCTTTATTATTTATATTGTTGTGTTATGTTAAACTATTAACTGTCCCTAGTATTTACAGACAGAGGCAAATATACCAACTGTAAAAAAAAAACATTCCAAGAACTGGTTCCCCCCCCCCCCCCCTCTCTCTGACTCTGGGACATTAATACTGTAAGATAGCAATTTTTTTTTTTTTTTTTATTGTATAATATTAATTATATACAGTGGGAACTTATACCCGCTAAGCCACTGCAAGTAGCTTGTCAGCAGGAGTTTATTTCAACAATATAACATAATACAACAATAAATTACAATCATCATACAAATGTAGGGCAAAAATTATTATATTTAGGCGCATGCATCTTGTGCTGTACATAAGTTGAGAAAAAAAAAAACTTAAAGAGAAAAAATAATGGTAAAAGCATTACAGATTTGTTATTGAGATACTAGAGTCCAATCTTATAACACCGATTTAAATAATATTATAAAAATGTCAATATCATAAAGAATATCAAAATTATAAAAGTACCAATATTATAAAAGTATCAATATTATAAAAATATCAACATTATAAAAACATCAATACTTTTTAAAAATATCAACATTATAAAAACATTCATATTACAAAAATATAACTATTACGTAAATATCAGAAATATCAAAGCATCTGTAAGTATTAAATAGATTAAGAAATAAAAATTTAAAAGATATATACATAAAACAGCTGTCTTTTTGTTAGGCTAAGTAATATTTTATAATAAAAAATGTGTACTATGCCCTTGTTCTCTCATTGCTTGTTGGTTGGGAGGATTTTATAAAAATAATGTCGATAAATTTAAGCAAGTTTAAATTATAAAAATGTGTACTATGCCCTTGTTCTCTCATTGCTTGTTGGTTGGGAGGATTTTATAAAAATAATGACGATAAATTTAAGCAAGTTTAAATTATAAAAATGTGTACTATGCCCTTGTTCTCTCGTTGCTTGTTGGTTGGGAGGATTTTATAAAAATAATGACGATAAATTTAAGCAAGTTTAAATATAAAAAATGTGTACTATGCCCTTGTTCTCTCATTGCTTGTTGGTTGGGAGGATTTTATAAAAATAATGTCGATAAATTTAAGCAAGTTTAAATTATAAAAATGTGTACTATGCCCTTGTTCTCTCATTGCTTGTTGGTTGGGAGGATTTTATAAAAATAATGACGATAAATTTAAGCAAGTTTAAATTATAAAAATGTGTACTATGCCCTTGTTCTCTCGTTGCTTGTTGGTTGGGAGGATTTTATAAAAATAATGACGATAAATTTAAGCAAGTTTAAATTATAAAAATGTGTACTATGCCCTTGTTCTCTCATTGCTTGTTGGTTGGGAGGATTTTATAAAAATAATGACGATAAATTTAAGCAAGTTTAAATTATAAAAATGTGTACTATGCCCTTGTTCTCTCATTGCTTGTTGGTTGGGAGGATTTTATAAAAATAATGACGATAAATTTAAGCAAGTTTAAATTATAAAAATGTGTACTATGCCCTTGTTCTCTCATTGCTTGTTGGTTGGGAGGATTTTATAAAAATAATGACGATACATTTAAGCAAGTTTAAATTATAAAAATGTGTAAAATATTATAGAAAATCAGGAATATTACAAACTTATGAGTAACGCCTGATTTTAAAACAAGTAAAATACAAAACCATTATGTTTAACAAGCCATCAAATATTACAATAACTTCCCCATTGAAATGCGCTGTGAATTAAACTCTTCTTAAAATACCTTACCTACGCAAATATTTCATACGAAACATTTCATAAATAGAAGCAAATTAAATATTATGTACATATCAAAATAAGAATCGTTGCTCCCTCCTCAGACACGACAACTCCTCCTTTCTTATAAGGTTTACAACACCGGGAGCTTTAATTAAATATTTTGTAAAATACTTGTAATGTAACTTGTAAGAAATAAAATAAAATTTTTAAATAAATTACTTTCCATAATACTTTTTGATGGTTTCTGTTAATCTTTACAGAAATCAATAAACGAAAATGTGACTGATGTCGGGCCAAATGTAATGCGTTTTTCTAGAACTGTGTAAAGGGCTGGAAAATGTGATGAATATCCTGATTATTTACAAAGTTATGTAACCGGATCACCACAACGGTATGACTATCGACCAGCCAGGGTTATGACTCCTCGGAAATAAGTAAATCTGTATTTTCGTTTATGACCAATTTGGTGTTAATTAATTGAATACGTACTTTGAATAACATAATATTATTTGTTATTGTATGGGCCATGGCCACCATGCAAAATAAGATTCCATTGCCCATTTTGGTAGCTATTCACCCTCGATCCCCATATTGTATAATTTGGCAAGATTGCAGAAAAGATAAATAGTCAGTAGATGGGAGTGTTTCGGAAATAAATGACGTGCAACTGAATAAAAGAAGAAGACGAGGACGCCTGAGGAAGACATGGCACGACTAAGCCAATAAAATACTTTAGACGGTAGTCATCTGATGTCCGTATGGGAGATGAGATCATGAACCATTATTCTCTCTTGATTCGGGTGCACGGAAAGTCTGGACACTTGGCCAAACGATGTTCATGTGATGTCCTATTCACGAAAATGACACTATCGTACACCTTCTTCTGTTATGCACAGTGGCGTGCAGTCCATGAAGAGTGAAAAGCTGTGCCCACCCCAAGTAAAACACGCCATAAAAAGAGATAACAGGAAAATACAAGCTAATCTAAAATGGCCGAACGTTTGAATGAATGTCACGGAAAAAAATAGGTGAATTAAATTTTAACCATATATTATTATATGCAAATCGGTGAGGAACTTTTGTACGATCATTTATCCATTTAGTCATAACAATCAGAGAAAAGTGATAATAAAATGGTTATTTTGAAGCACAGCCTACTTTTGGTCATAGAACAATGCACGCCACAGTTTCCGATGCCGTTTATTGGACTGAGTGAACACTTGCTTATAATGCTCATTTGCACATATCACTATTGTGTTGGTTCCACTGGGTCACCATGTTCGCTGGAGTGTCCAACTGACTGGCGGTTTTCTATAAGTTTTTTTGTACATTAACTCCACACAGGAAACCCGAGGAAAATATTTTCCCTCAATGCCTATGTCGTCTTTGAGGATGCTGTGTGGAGGGTCTTTTTGATGAGAGGAAGGAAGGAACATGGATCTTGAAGGTACCGATGTTGTAGGAGGGAGGAAACACAGGCCCGGCAAATCGTTCCACACCCGGGCTGTTGAACTTAGGAACGAATCGTAGAAACGACCCGTTCTCATGTGACAAATGTCAATCGTGTACAAATATTGGGCGCCCGTTTGGCTTGTGCCGAAGGGATCAATGACGTTAGTTCTTCAGAACATCTTGCATTGAAATATTGGTAGAACAGTTTAAGTACAGTGAACTCCCAAACAGTAGTAACGATACACAAAAATATAAATTATAATTTTACCACATTTTGAACAGGGGGCCACTGAAACTCATTAGTCAAAACATCCGCCCATAAGAGCGGAATCCAAAACGCACGCATGGACAAACCGTTCCTATGGAACGGTTATATATTTTATACGAAAAATATTACTTTTTGTGTAGTGAAGATATATGTGCATTTACCTCTTTAATCTCTATCTCTCAAGCCTAAACATTCGTCATTTGGAGCGGTGCACCTTCAACTTCCGCAGCATCATTATGCACGCGACATCCGAACTTTGTACTAGCAATTGTAAAAAATTAACGGAGATTTTATTGAATTTATTTTCTCTCTCTGATTGAACTCCCATTGAGAATGGTCACGAACCGCCACTGGCACTGTCCTGTACTGAATGTAGTGAATGTACCGAGCACTTGCCACTTGCCGGAGTAATAACTTCGGAGACGCCCACATCTCTATTTCAAGATCAGTCATTCTTCAATCAGTTATGAATATGAATACATCATTGCCGCCACGTCGCTTCAGGGGGTCTTTGGCATGATTAAATCTGATTATTATTAACCTCTGGACATTTGTTTCTCCCACCTTCAAATAATTAACATATATTATAAATGAAAGTAAAAAAAAAACGTGCATCCCGCAAAAACTCAGAAACGAGTCCCGGTACAATCTATCCGTCCTCCACGATGAGGGTTCCCGTTTTTATCTAAAGGGCGTACTTTTGAAGATATAAGGGCTGGAATTTTCGCCCTCTAGAAATTTCGAGAAAAGTCTTCTGCATAGTTTTAGAAGGTTCGATAACGCTGTAGAGTTCTGGAAGGAGTGGCGGAGTATGTCTATGTATTTTTCTTGGCGGTGAGTCTAGGAGGTTCTGGATGGTTCGCAAATGCTTTAGAAAATGGTGGAAGGAGAAAGTTATAGAAGCTTTCAGAAATGAGTGGCGGAGTGTGTCGGTGAGTCTAGAAGGTTCCGGAAAGTTCTAGAAGGTTGGATAAAGCTGTAAAAAGTTCTGGAAGGAGTGGTTGAGTATGTTGGCGAGCCAAGGAGGTTCCAGAATGTTCTGGATGGTTCGCTAATGCTCTAGGAAGTTATGGAAAGAGAAAGTTCTAGAAGCATTCAGAGATGAGTGGCGGAGGGCGGTGAGTCTAGAAGGTTCTGGAAAGTTCTAAAAGGTGTGACAGTCTTAATTTTAATCTTTATATATTAATTACTAAAAAAAAGTATTCGACAACATTCCAGAACATCCCGGAACATTCTGGATTGTTGTAAAATGTTCGGGAATAGGGAATCGAGAACATCATTGGGGAACAACCCAGAACACTCTCGAATGTTGTCCTGAGCGAAGCCGGGTACCCCAGCCAGTTCTCCATAAATCTTCATTATTTGTTTTGACCCCCTTTTCGCCAATGTTTCGGAGTGCCTTGTGTCCATCATCCGTCCCCATTCCGTACTTTATGACAGAAATAAAGTAATGTTGGATGATGTTAAGTTCTACGCGTGTCATTCCTGTCGCAGGTTGGCGACTATTTAAGCAGACCTTTAAAACAAATGTGATTATTTTTTACATCTTACGCCGTGCGTAGACAGCACTCCAAGGTACCACACATATAATTGGTTCATTTTTATAACGCCGTTTTTGTGATAAATCACCTCAAGGGTGCTGGCAGGTCGCTTCAGATAAACACGGTTTTATTACAAAATTTTAGCTTGGAGAAGATACTATTTTTACAATTGCTATTTTATCCTTCTTTGATTTTTTTAACAGTAACTCCACACAGGAGACCCTGAGGGAAATAATTTCCCTCAAGGCCTATATTATCTTTGGGGATGCTGTGTGGAGGGTCTTTTACAGTATAGGAAGGAGTGAACTTGGGTCTTAAAGAGACCCATGTTATAGGATGGAGGAAACACAGAGGCCGGCAGATCATTCCACAGCCGAGCTGTTGAACACAAGAACGATCGTAGAAGCGACCCGTTCTCATGTGACAAATGTCAACCGATTTTTAGCGCCGGGCGGGATCCGCTCGCTGTCTGCACACGGCGTTATGATGAGTCTAAAATACGATGTCGAAATGAATTTTATAATTTATGTCTTGTAAGTTTTGGGAAAGTTGCGCTTCCTCCTCCTTGAGCCAACATTCTTCAAGTGATGTCGCACCATCAGGATATCTTTCAGACGATAGTCACTGCAAGGCTATCCGAAAAGTTGGCGTTGAAATACTCCAAAACATTGGGGGTTCTGCTTTTATCATATTTCTTCTCAAGTTCGCTGTTAATTACAAGAATTCCATATCACCTGTCATTACATTACCACCGGAGATATCTTGAACGGACTTCGCGGAAAGGAACCTTGAGAGGAGGACCATTGTGGCACACATTGTCACATGTCACTGTTGGCTATTCACTATTAACTTGTAAGGCGAGTGAGTCAGATTCCGCCCAGCTTAATTAGTATTCCCATCAGGCGGATTCTGTCCGTAATTCTGGTGTTCCTCTGCCATCCCAGCACACGCGCGCATCTATTGTGTGTGGCCTTTCTTCCTGCTTTTTGCGTTTAAATCGTCATCATTTGTTTATTGTTGCAACAAATTCGGCGTTAGAAACACGCCTCATGAAAAATGTTGTGAAAAAATCATACTATGCTTTATACCGCAATTTTTTGTGAACTGTTTGCACGGGGGGCGGGGCGCTTTACAGACATACAATTTTTTAATTTTTTTTACATGAATACCGCACAAGAGTCCCAACTG